>VXBO01009521.1:55364-99332 GCA_013400135.1 Rhinoptilus africanus
CTCCAGAGGGCCCTTCCAACCCTATGATTCTATGAATTGCAGGAATGGTGAGCCCTTGCAATACTATGGCAGGAATTGTAACTAGCTACTTCTGAATCCATTTTCCCCTGTCTCCTGGCAGAACACATAATAACCCTTCACACAGCACAGGTGGCTTCTCATGCCTTTTCTTTGGCCCATGACCTGCATTTGGTCAGCTTTTTTTTTTTTTTTTCATCTTATTATTCAAGATTTGCAGGTCTGTGCAGTGCAATTTCCTGTGTTTGATGTGTTCAGCTGAGGTCAGGAGAGTGGCGCCAGGTCCATGGGAGAGCTTGCTCCTCAGGAGGTAAGACATGAGGTTGAAGGTCCTGTGGATCAGCTTGATGAGCAACTTTTGTGTTGGGTAGAAAGAGAATGCTTCTCCAGACAGGATTAGAAATCTAGGTTGGTGTTCTGCTACCTTAATAAATGGTATGTGAAGGCTTGAAGTTGAAGACAGGAGTACGGTGTGGTTTCACACTAGAGTGAAGTTCATTATAAAAGGCATTATAATCTGAGAAAAGCCCTAGTTATTTTTGACAAGAGATAAAGTAAGAAATCCCTACATTTCTAGTGTTTATTCTGTCAAAGGTGAATAAACGATACAGGAAACAAAGCTGAACAGAGCTGACCAATAATTTTAGAAGGCATACAAGCTGAAACCTGTGAACTGAATGCTAAGTAACAGAGTTTCTCTGTGTCTTTAAAATGTTTTTTAAATTCACTTAAAAGTGGATTTTTCAAAATAGTAAAACAAAGGGAAAAAAAAACTTTGTAAGTTGATTTATAACGCAACTTATAAATATTGTATTTTATAAGTAGTTTTGCTAGCCAACTTTGACCCACAAGTCAATCCTTATACATGCTTCATTGAACCTGATATTAGTTTATTGTAATCTGAATTTTAACCTGATATATTCTACTGCCCGATGGTGAGGTTGGTGTGCATAGATTTCATTCTAAACTGCATATGGAAAATTAACCCAAAATGCTGTAGCTGCTGCAGTAACAGTGAAACGGTGAATAATTCCTCTTAGCTTTTCAGTAGCTTCTTCGGTCTGTTGAATTCCAGAAGAATCAATGCAATTTGTTACATACTGGTATGTGTAGTTTTGGATTAAATAAGTACATTGAAGAGAGAGTTTTTTAGCTAAAGTAGCTAACAGAGATGAGAGATCTTGGACTGAAGGGTAATCTGCTTGATGAGTGTATTAGTGAAAGAATAGATGAGCGTTAGACACGCTCTTCAGGAAGTTAACACCAGCAGTGATGGAATGGTGGGACAAGTTTTACTACAATATTGTGTTGCTGGCCTTAGTAACGCCTGTATGGAGCATAAGCTCTTCTGAAATAGTTTCCTTTTCTGAAAGCAAACAAATTCCCTTTGAAGAGAGCTGGTGCGACTGACTCACAGGTGTCCTTACCACTCAGGCTGATTCCTGACATATAGTTGAAGATAAATTGTTTCGTTTAGGGGGGTATGAAACTGAAAGCATAAGCCTACTCTTGGAAATATCCATTATTGCACTGAATCCCTGATCATGTGTCTGATACGTGTCAGCAATACCGCATTCACATTAATGTGATTTTAGCATTTATAACTCCAGCATCGTCTGTTTCCTCCCTGACTTGATTTAAAACCCAAACCCAATCCCTACCTAAGCCCGAGTGGCTGAGCAGGAGGCCGGGTGTGACAGGGAAGTGGTTAACAGGGCGCAGCAGGGTTTTATTGCTGCCAGTCTTTGGTGGAGGCGTCTTCCCCCGCCAGGGCGTCTCAGGAGAGGCAGGGTGCAGCTGCAAAGGGCACTGTGCAGGCACAGATGTCTTCGGCTTATGAAGTCAGGCTGAAAGCCAGCGTGCAAGCTGCCGGAGAGCCCACGTCAGGCACTGCGGGCAGGAGGCACGGCCGCGAGTCTGTCTGATGCTTCTTCCCCCTCCCTTTTTACCAGGGAAGATGGGAAGAAGGCTTTCAAAAGCCCTGAACCTTTCCCCATATTCCTGTTAGGTGAAAAGGAATGTTATCCCTCGGGAACTAGGCTGAACTCAAGAACTATGCTTCAAAGGCATATGCTAACCAGGGAGTCCCGGGGACAGATGGGTTTGCCCGTGACAGTACACATAGTAGCCATCCCTCGATCTGTGTCACGGTGGCTTCTTAGCAGTTCTCCCCCACACTTTCTCCACGGCTCTGTCAGCGTCAAATAGCACTCATGGGCACGGAAGTGACACTGAACCTGCATGGAGGTACGCGAGTAAAACTCAAAAGCAGAATGGAGGTTTTTAACTGGATTTCCCCTTGTCATTTCCCATGCCTGCGTAAATACAGTTTTCTTTTCCCTATTATACATGCATGAAGGAGTCAACTAGAAAGGAGTCAAGCAAAACCCCACAGTGCTGTCTTCCTGTTTTCTTAAGGCCTATATAGAAGAATCTCACAATATTTTCACTGTTTTTGCTAAAATGTTTATTTTTTAACATTATATAACTGTTGTTTTAAAACTTCTCTAAAGTGAAACCTCCCCTCCAGAGGGGCGTTCATCTAAGTCTCCTGAGGTGTTTATAGCAGAAAGGCAAACACTCAATGATTCCAGTGTGCACTGCCATAACGTTGATCTAGTGTGTAAGAAAGTAAAAGATACGGTTTTCAGTAAATGAAAAACCCTGGTAAATTTGTACAATGATGTCAAATACATTGGCATTCGTTGTTTGGTGAGTTGCCACAGATAAGGTAGATTTCCCAGGCTTAAAGATGCTATTTTGAAACACAGTTGCTGTTAAAGGAGATTTACAGTACTCTAGAAAGATGGGAGTGAGATAATAGATCAAAATGAAGACATAAAACACTGAGCCAGGTTGCGTCTGAACAGCAAAAGCAGTCTTTTCTTCCCCTTCCACGCAAAATCTGTGGTCGCAGGTGTGGCAGTGAGTGCTGTTTCTCCTGCACAATCGTATGTGTCTCCAGCATGGTCCTCTGATGGTGGGAAACCCTCCAGGCTGGCCATCTGGGTGATGCTGGGAGCTCAGCCCTTGCACAGCAGCTGGTGTTGGATGGAGCCTCCCCACTGAACGGCTCTGAGCAAGCTGAGGGCAATGCAGGAGGGCTGGCTTCTGGGGCAGCAGGGCTACAGCCGGTTTTGGAGACAAATTGCCCAGGGGACAGAGCAGGATGTTGGTGCTCTGGCTGGCTTGTCGTGTGTCAAAGGAAGGAAACCCCTATCAGCAGCAAGATGCGTGTTGATTGGAACAGCACATGCAATTTAGATAACTATGTTTGCATCCTGTGTAAGTGACCTAATATTTGAGCTGAAGAGCTGACATTATTTCATATGGTAAGGGTTCAAGAAAAATGGAACAGGCAGTCTAAGTCCCCAGATACCCTACCCTAAGCGTAGAAGGGGTCTGCAGAAAAGAAGACCAAGGACAAGTAAGAGAAAAATAGTCACCAAGTATCTAAATGTGCTGTAGTGCATAGTAGGGTTTTGGCACCTAAAAGTCATGGTAATATTACTCAGTTCTTCTTAAAAACCCTTAGCTTGATATCTCATGTAGCTCTTTGTTCAAAAGAGAAGGTAGTGGCCTTTTGTTCAAAAAGAGGAAGCAGTGGCCGTATGATTTCATACAAAGGTTCTCCAGTTTGCCATGTCTTATTTCATAGCACAGACCTTCAGCACAGTGACAGCCATCTACTGAAAGAGGAGGTCTGACGACTAACCTACTTGTGAGTGAGATTATTCCTCCTGTGAAAGCAAAGCAGTGTTTTCTCCAACTGTGTAGGACAGAATTTTAAACTAAGCAGGGGAGACAGCTGTTCCCTCATGTTTACTGACAGCTCATGCATGTGTGTTAGGCATAGGCATATAAAAGTTACCCTGCAAAGTGAGGTGCTTTGCAGCTGTGCAAGGTCACATCAGCATGTCGCCACACCAGCCCAAAAAACAAGGTACCCCAGAGAGGGGCATATGTTTTGTGCTTGAGAAAAATGTAATATGATGTTGCCAGCTTTTTTGTTGTGTAAATCGCTCCTAGTGAAGGTTTAGTCTCGCAAGCCCAGCTCAGGGGTGAAAACACAGCTATTAAAGAAAGCGTGAGCATTTTATAGTATTTGGGGAGTAAAATTAATGAGCTTTGCTTACAAATTAAATGCAGACAAGTAGATGTGTGTTGTCATCTGCCCCTAATGTCATTGTTTCAGTACTGAGTGCCTTATAATATTGGCTGATTTGAGATTAACAGTCATTTGACAGAGCAGAGAAGCCCTGTTGTACAAACGTGGACCTGAGGTATGCTGCAGCTACTTTAAGGTCACATAGAAAGTCCATCACAAAGCAGGAAGCTGGATCCAAATCGTTCGTGTCCTACACAGCCTCCTACACCTGGACCATCTTTTCTTTCTGTGGAAGAAATGTGTCTTACATATTCTAGACCTAAGGCAGGCAGAGTTTATCCTCCCTTACCGTTACTAATTAAATGATGTTCTCATTTAATAATGCTGGCAGAGATATTCAAGCTTACAGGCCTAAGGGACTGAGATGTCTCGTTTCTATTCCTTTTAATGGGAAATAAGCTATTTTAGCCAACATATTGTGGGTGTATCTGTGTAATGGTGTACATGTCAGTTGATCCTAGAGTCTTTTGACATGTTTAGTTCAGTGCTATTCTTTAAAAGAAAATTTATAGATTATACTGTACTTAAGGAATCTGACTGTTACTTATCATAGTAACCATTTGCCTTTGATCAGATTTCTACAGTGTAGCTTGAAAAGTGAATTAATATTTAATTTAAAGTCAATAAAATAGGCTGTGTGGGTGGGAAAACAAAAAGAAATGCTAAGAGCAGAGATAAAAGAGTAAGAAAGTCTTCAGATGCGTCCAGATTTTGCTTTAGATATTTATCCGTAGTCTTTGATTCTTAATTCTTTCCTAGTCTTTTGTCTTGAAAATTCCTTCTGTTCGGTAAGCAGATGTGAAGCATCTCCTTTGAGATGCTGCTACCTGCCCACTCTTCCAGTATACTTTGGACAAGCTGAATTTATAATGGGTGCAGCCAGCTTCCTCTGGATTCTGAAATGGGTTGCAGGGCAAAAATTCCTCAGCTAATTCCAGCTGGCCTACCCCAGGACTGGCAGCTGGATTGCTGCATCACTCTTTGGTGCTATCCTCATATTAATTCAGAGGCAAGGCTTATAAATTTGGATGCAGGGATGAATGCTGACAGCCTCAGTGCTGCTCTGCATTGGGTAAGGACCAGCATGCTTAGTGATATGCAATTTCAGCACAAAGCTCCATCATATCAGGTGTTCATCTTCCAAATTTTTTGTTTAACATTTGATTCCTTTCCACTGCGACTTGTGATCACAGTCTTAGAATCATAGCATCATAGAATGGTTTGGGTTGGAAGGGACCTTTAAAGGCCATCTAGTCCAACCCCCCTGCAGTGAGCAGGGACATCTTCAACTAGATCAGGTTGCTCAGAGCCTCATCAAGCCTGGCCTTGAATGTCTCCAGGGATGGGGCCTCCACCACTTCTCTGGGCAACCAATTCCAGTGTCTCACCACCCTCATTGTAAAGAACTTCTTCCTAACGTCTAATCTAAACCTGCCCTGCTCTAGTTTAAAACCATTGCCCCTCATCGTATCCCTACATGGCCTTGCAAACAGCCCCTCCCCAGCTTTCTTGTAGGCCACCTTCAGGTACTGGAAGGCTGGTATAAGGTCTTCATTACAGTAGTGCTGCAGTAGCCAGTAGAGAACTACCGTGTGCACCACACTGATCTCAGAGAGCTCGTAGGCTGAGTAGGTGGTGGGCAGGAGGGAGGAAAAACACATGGATGCAGCAAATGGAGTTGAGCAGGGACGTGGTTACAATAGTCAGTGCTGTTAGAGCACACTAGCTGGGCTTCTGGAGGTTCTGTAGCGCCTGACGTTTTCTTAGACAACATGTATAGATCTTCCATGAGTGGAGTTAACTTCCCTTAGTTTAATCTCCACCTTGCTCCAGTTTCTCCCTCTTGCATGGTTCAGAAAAAGGCTGAGCTGGGCACGCTGAAAAGCAGAATTGATGCAGTAGGTAAGCTTGGATAAAGTCATCACCTAACATTGCATGTAGTCATTTCTCTGTATCACAAACAAGTGAACTGAATCATAGAATCATAGAATGGTTTGGGTTGGAAGGGACCTTAAAGGTCATCTTGTTCCAGCCCTGCTGCCATGGGCAGGGACACCTCCCACTCAAAGCCCCATCCAACCTGTCCTTGAACACTTTAGGGATGGGGCACGCACAACCTCTCTGGGCAGCCTGTTCCAGTGCCTCACCACCCTCATAGTAAAGAATTTCTTCCTAATATTCAGTCTAAATCTACCTTGCTTCAGTTTGAAACCATTACCCCTCCTCCTATCATTACACTCTCTGATAGAGTGTAATTCCTCCCCATCCTTCCTGTAAGCCCCCTTTAGGTACTGCAAGGCTGCTATTATGGAAATTTTTTTCAAACAAAAAGTAAGGAAACTATTGCAGATGAAGAAGCACACAAAATCAGGGTGATCATCCACTAGAGAGAAAGTTTAGCTCTCTCCTTAATTAAAAATAGGACAGAAGTCAATCAAAAAACAGTGCTGGCAAAGTTCTAATCAAGCTGGATATGTAAAATCAGAAAGACTAGTATTTATTAAGGTCATACGTAAATTATATAACTCTAAAAACATAAGGCAAATGGAGCGAAATGCCTAGTTTTATTTGAGGATATTAGCCAAATAAGTGTTTCAGAGCCTTGACAGAAGAGAAGACATCAACTTGTAATACCAAGCTACAAAGTATGCATGAATGGCAGAGAAATTCCTACCATTGGCGGAAGGCTCAGATATAAACAGAAAGAATGAAATGCTACAGCTGTACTACCTGCTGCTTTGCCTGGATGAGGATGGCGATTGTGAAAAGCTGAAGGAGACCAAAGGGGCTGCAAAGGCAAAAAATGCATAATAAGGTGTGATATAAATAGCAGATGTTTAGACGCCATAAATATATATGTCAAAAAATAACCATAGAAAAATTAATAAAAATTAGCTTATTGTTTGGTAATTTGTCATCATTTAAAAATCAAAAATAAAAAGGACCCACTATGGAAATACTTAATTTCAAAACAGAAGATTCCTCAAAGCTGAGGAAATTTCCTGGAATCAACTTTAAAGGAGCAAATATGGGGGGGGGGAACCCCTAAACTGTTTGAATTATATTAACACTTACTGAAAACAATTTAATCCTACAAGCTGGTATGGTAAAACAGCTAAGCAAAGAGTTTTCTTGCAAATAAATAAGTCCCTCGTCCCTCGAATGCTGCTCTGGACATGGGCTGTCCCCAGCTGTCCATCCATGGGCTGCTGAGTTTGAGAGTACGTACCAAGGAAAACCTCCTCCTGAGCTCTTCCCTTTTATACTCCTTCCCTGGCATTGGGTGCTTAGAGATTCGAGATAAATAGATAAGTGAACTGTTGTTTTGCCTTGGTGTGGGCTTTTTTGTGTCTGTTCTTACAGGAAAGCTCATTTTCCTCCTTCACATACTGCCGCTGCAGCATGCTAGGAGTTTTCTCAGCGCATTTCGGATATTTCATAGAATTGGAGAAGTTGGAAGGGACCTTTAAGATCATCAAGTCCAACCATTAACCTACCCTGACAAAAACCCCTTCTAAACCATGTCCCTAAGCACCTCATCTACCCTTTTCTTAAACATCTCCAGGGATGGGGAATCCACCACTTCCCTGGGCAGCCTCTTCCAATGTTTAATAACCCTTTCAGTGTAAAAATGTTTCCTGATATCCAATCTAAACCTGCCCTGACATAACTTGAACCCGTTTCCTCTTGTCCTATCCCTTGTCACCAGGGAGGAGAGCTCAGCCCCCATCTCTCTACACCCTCCTTTCAGGTAGTTGTAGAGGGTGATGAGGTCTCCCCTCAGCCTCCTCTTCTCCAGGCTAAACAACCCCAGTTCCCTCAGTCGTTCCTCGTAAGGTTTGTCCTCCAGACCCCTCACCAGCTTCGTAGCCCTCCTCTGGACACGCTCCAACACCTCAATGTCCTTCCTGTAGTGAGGGGCCCATTTCAAAGTCAAGTGGTCCCCGAGCTGAGTTTTGTGTTTGTTTGCTTGTTTCTGGTTAACAGTGCTATTTCGGTTGCTTGAGTTTATTCAGTCAATCTGTGTCCTTGTGCTGTTCTGTACCCAAACAGATGATCAAACAAGGTGCCACTGTGGGGGCTTTTTTTATCACCCTGCAATCCAAAGGGGAAGCAGTTACCCTGCGCAGCTTGGAGGTGAAGTTATTTAGCAGAAACGTGGGTATAAAAAGACACCCAAGGGAAATGTCAAGAAAAATGCACTGTGTCCCCCTCTCACCCCCAAATCACAGCAGCTCCCCTTGTTCCGAGGCCAGTGACAAAGCACAGCTGGGGCCCATTTCCAGCAACGCAGAAGGCAGTGCCACGCGGCTCCCTGACAGCTGGTTAGCATCGCTGCTACATCGCTGGATCTACACAACATACCGTTGTTTTTCTTTGGTAAAGCCAGGTTTTGATCTTTGGAGCCTGTTGTGTTTTCAGGATGGGGTTTTTTTGTGTGTCTTGGAAACATTTAGCTTCTTGGCTTTCTCAGGGTCATAAAATGTTTGCATGGAGAAAAAAAAGAGAATGTTTTTTCTTTTGAACTCTGGTGGGAATCATTGATGAATAGCGAAGAAATGGGCCCTCATTAATCGTAACAGTCCTTGTGGAAACCAAACACTGAGCAGGCGCATGTTCGTGAGCATCTTATGTCAGGTCTGCTTTCAGGCAAGGCTGACGTGGAAGCCTCCCTTGTCATACTGTGCAGTAGTGCTCCTTCTGTCCTACGGACACTGATTTCATTAGAGGTTAGCTGAAAAACAAGATTCATTTGGAAGGCAGTTACCCCTTTGCTTCCATCCCTGCAGTTTCTCAGGCAGAGGGATAAAAGATGACAACCATAGAGAACATGTTTAAGACTGGAAAGAATATTACAGTCCAGTAATTTCCCCCCTCACTCCCTGTACCAGGAGGTACACCCCACATTTTTCAAAATGATTTCATCAATAAAATTTGTAATTTTTGTACTGGATTTAGAATAGAATAAATCCTGTAAGTAGAAATACAGCAACGCTTGAAATACCACAGGTGGAGCTTGCATTTTTTAATCTGGAGTCTTGCATTTCAAATTTTTTTTCTTGATGCTGATTTCATAAAAATTCCATTCCAGGAGTCTAGAGATACTGAAATACAGCAGTTGTTAGAGGATGTCATTATATACTCAGCTAGTGAAGCAAAGGCAGTTTGTGATTAGGAAATCTACTAAAGAAAAATAATCTCTCAGTTGTTTGTCCTTTAGAATCAAATGTCTTCGGAGCAAATTTTAGTCCATACGTAGAGATTTTAGAAGAGTTAGTAAGGTAGTATTTATTACACAGTAGACCTAAGTATTTTAGTGCAGTGAAATGAAACAGAAGTCAAGGTATCAATCTAAAATACAAAAGAACAGGGTTTTTTCTATATCTTACGGCATTTGAGAAATGTCACTTGACACAATATGTGGTGGTTTGGTTTCTCTAACAATACGAAATAAGGTGATCTGTGTGAGGGAAAATTATATGGTGTCTGGCTCTTTAGTCTAACAACTTGTGCAAATAAAAGGGAACTCAAAAGAACATTTGAAGTGTCAGCAGGTCAGGTCATGTGACAGGGAGTAATCCCATTCACCGGTATTTTACAATCTCACAATGCCTAGAGATATTGTGTAAAGCCAGAAAAACCCTCAATGAGATCTTATATATATAATTTCAGGAGACAAAAGAGCTATAGAAGGCATGGGAGGTTTCCTACAGTGAGCCCGGAGGCAGTGGGGTACCGCGGTCTCAGTTCTGCGGCAGCGCTGCCGGGGTGGGGGACCTGACCAACACCCCGAGACCCATCTCACCGGTGGCCCTCAGAGCCACAGCCCAGGAGAGAAGCCACAGCCCTGCTCTGACGTGAGCTGAGTGTTCCCATTGGATCCAGCTTTCAAACCATGAGTTCTGTCTTTTTATACATGCCTGTATATATGTTTGTGCTTGTACGTATATCTATATATTCAATTATAATCCTTGTCAGCAGTTTCCAGCACTTACCTTATGGAGAGGAAGAGAAAACATAAGCAGTTCCTTCAGAAATGTTTTTGACATAAATCCCGACGTGTCCCACTTTGTAATATTTGTCCTTAAGTGCTTGGTAGGTGAACTCCTGTTACCCCAGCTTTTTCAGTTGCTGCTGAAGTGGCAGTCTGTGGAAGGAGTGTTTCTTCCAAAGTTTGCTTTTTCACTTGTAAAAAAGTGTAAAGAATGGAAGAGGAAGAGGTGAACCATCTAAACTCACCCTGAACTGTTTCATATTAATTGAATTTTACTTAGGTGTCTAAACCATTTGGGTACTGAGCTTTAATTTTGAGGCATTCCATGCATTTTAGAAAATGTTGGCTCAGTTGAATTACATTGCTACATACAACATCTGCAGCAGCCTGAAGCCTGAATTCATCCCTCCTTTATGTCGGTAGGAGTACTGTTTCTTGGAGCTGAAACTGGCTCTCCAGACCCAGTCCCGCTGCAGGAGAGCTGAGGATTCATCCCTTCTGCCTCCAGCACCCAAACTCAGGTGCCTGAGTCAGGAGCCTGGCTGTCTCCAGCTCCATCTCATAGCCAGGGAAAACAGGAGCTCAGTGGGGCTGGGCGCAGCCTTAGGTAACATGTCCTTCTCCGCCAGCTGCAGAAGGAACTCAAGGCTCCTTGAGTAGGACCTTGGTTCAGCAGTACGGACCTCAGGCACAGCACCTGCACGGCACGGGTAAGGACTTACCGAGATGTCTTCTGGTGCTGCATCACCAACTGCAGCTCTCAAAAGCTTAACAACAGCATGACTGACTTCACCAGAGGTAGGAGAAAGGGAAGACAAAACAGGTTTTGGTGTCCTGCTCCACATTCACCATATTAGTTCAAAAGACCTCTCAGTTTTCTCATCCTGTGAGGCAGCAAGGTCAGTTGTCTGCACAGCTTCTCCTGGCCTCTTCTGTTTGGATGGAAGCTGTAGCTTTTCCAAAATACTGATAGGAAAAAGCTGATTTGGCACAAAGCTTTGAGGATTCTTTGCAAACAGTGTCTTCAATTTTGGCTGAAATAAATGAGAGTTAATTTTTTCTCAGTGGATATCCATCATCTAATGGGCTACAAAGTGTGTTCCACAGAAATGTAGCCAGGTATTGGAAGACGGCAGAGGAAATATTTATGCCTTGGGGTTTTATAATTTTAAACTGTCCTTAGCTTCTGAAGAAAATGTTTGCAGCTAGTCACAGAAAGGCATGCTCCTTCCTGAGAGCTGCTCCATTGCGTTATACCAACGAAGCAATAAATTTGGTGACATGCATGCATCATACCACTTCTTAGGAAGTCTTGTGGTCGTTCTCCTTGCAACCATGACAGTTAATATTAAAATTCATTATTACATTGTCTACAGAGTAAAGAGGGAATACCTTGTCCTTTTCATCACATTATGTTACTTGTGGATTACACTTTGCACGCGTTATTTCGTCTGAACTTAAGCATGTACCTGCCAGCAAGTCATCTCTTAAATTGAGCATTTGAGTACAATGATTGGTTTGGTGAAACAAAGATGAGATACAGCACTTTTTCGTCTCTTGATCCACCGTTTGCATAAAATAAGTAAACAGTGAACCACCTTTTTTCTAAATCCTCGAAATCGCACTCAGGTCAGAATCACTTCTGTTGATAGTTTCATGGAGATGTGATAGATTTTGTAATTCATCTGCCTTTAAGATAAAAATGTTTCAATTTTTAAACAACTAAGTCAAAACACGCGGAATTATTCCAAACAGGAGAACAGTGCTGTTAAAAGGTCTTTTTTTTTAAGTCACAGAAACAGAAATAGAAAATAAAAAAAATTGATCACACAGTTGGGAAATTCAGAACAGATTTAAAGACATGGTGACAGTGTGATACTGTGTATGTTATGCCTAAGGGAATAAATGCCGAAATGCATCTTCATGTATATGAATGGTAAGAGCGGTGACTTTATAGTCTGGTCATTTTTGCAGTGCTTCATTTTTATGAGGAGTGTAATATCCAAGCTTTATGCTGTGTGATCAACTAAGGAAATGAATCTACACTATCCAGAAGTAGCTAGACTGGTATTTTTATAGACCGAAGCATGGATTGTCAACGGAAATGAAGCAAATATTATTTTCTTCTCATCAGTTACTATTCAAAAGTTCTGTGGCACATACACCATGGAGGCACACACCTGCACAATGTTGTCGCTGATTACGGCTGTTCTCAAAGCTCCTTGTCAGAGTTGATGCAGCACTTTAAATACTTTGAGAGTACAGCCAGGTCCTTTGTCCCCTCAGGTGGCTGACTTTGATTCAGTGACACAGGATCTGAAATAAACCTGCTGTATTTAATTGACTTTTTGGGGTCAGTTTTGTTTTGCCCAAGTATCTCACTAGCAGTTGCCGCATCGTTGGGAAGGGAGCAGAAGCTTTTGGAAGTGGCCGTCTGAGAGTTTGCTGACAGGAATAATAAGGAAGCTCAGAGCCTGCTGAAGTGCTGGTGGGATAGTCAGCAAATCACTTCTGACTGCTTCGAGCTGGAGCCAAGTGTTTCATATTTACATCATATTCATCTGTGGAGAATTAATCTGGTACTCCAGAAGGGTGGAAACTGCTTAAGAATCTGTTACTCTGGGTCCCAAACTGCCAATACTGTGGATGTCACGCTTCCAGGAATAAAAGCATATGTGCTCATTTTTAATTCAGAGTCTCTAAATATGTCTTCTGCTGTGAGAATAATTTGCTAGTCTGCATAAACTTTTCTGTTACTGTTTCTGTTGAGCAACATAGGGACAGGCAGTGTTCTATATTTTTCTCAAGTGAATCACATTGCTATACCTTTACATTATTAGCCACGAGATAGCTCAGATCAGATGTATTCTCAGGACTTAACACGTGCTGTGTATTGAACTGGCAGTATAGGGTACATGGAAGAAATGGTTCTACTCCAACTAGAAGACCTTGGTTTGCTTCTCATGTTGACATCAAACCTGAGAAAAAAAAAATACCGCGCGAAGGGAAACGGCAGAATGGTGGGCAAAGATCAGAGGCCATCTGACAGAAGGAAAGAATGGCCATTGGTCTGACAGCGGAAGAATCACAGAAATTGTATCTTTTTTTAATTCTGGGCAAAACTTACAAATTACTGCATTTTGCAAGTCATTGTATTCACGGCTGTTCTGACTAGGTAAGGACTGGCCACTGAACTCAAGTGCGTTGTTCTGCCTTGCGCCAGAAAGTCTGGCTCCACAGTGAATGATGGGTCCAAGGCTCTGAATTACTGAATCAGAGCAATACTCTTCGTTGTGGACCGGCATTCCCATTGTGGCTGAAAACAGTTAAGCTAGATTTTGATTTGGGCAGAAATGGAGCCATCTCAAATCCAAACTGTTAAATGGGAGGAAATGAGACCTTTATGACAAGGTTTTGTGCAATAGAGACTAATTCACCCTGCAGGGCTTGCCTTGATAATTTTACCGAAAAGCCATTGTAGTGAGCATATATACACATAATTTACCCATGCATAAACATGAACACGCATGACTGTAAATGTGTACAGAAATGATGCACAATTGTTGTCTTGCCTCCTTAGTTAATAATTTCATGGAAGAACAAAGGAACCATTGTATCTGGTGTACTCTGGCTTTATGTTGACTGAAAGATAATGGAGAAATAACATAGAATAAGGAGAAACTAGGGCTTTACTAATCCAGAACTGGCCTCAGAATGGAGGCTTGCTGTATTCTGGCTTTTAGATAAATCATTTCTGTTTACGCGCTCTCTGGGATAGTAGTTGCTTTTCCTTTGTAAGATGTGATCCAGCCTCTCAGGAATTTCTGAACACTTTCTTACACCCATTAAATGTTTTCTTAAGAATTTAGCACAGAAGTTTGAGCAAATGAGAAGAGCGGGTAGTTTCCGATAGGCTCATGAGCTACTCTTAAGGCTGTTCAAGGGATATGTTTATCATCACAGATTTGTGTCACAATCCAAACCAGCAGGATTATGATAGTTCTGGAACACAGGATGTCAGGTTTACAGATAGACAGACATGTCAGGTAATTGAGAAAGTACTTTAATTTTTCAAGTTGATGGGAAATAGGCATCTGAAGGAAATTACAGTATTTTACATTGCATTTTAATATTGCCTTGCACCTGTTTTCGTAACATGAGCTCACTTTAAGAGCTCAGTTCTGGAAAGACATCATGCAGCTGAGGGCAGTGAGGTAGGATCCAAACAGAATAACACTGATAACTGGGTTTGGATTAGGTATTTACTTCCTGCCTCTCTGAATTTACAGCCTATTGTAGGAAGCAGAGATAGTATGCAATATGCTGCAGTATGCAAAGCTGACACGGAAAGACGGGTCTGAGGGATAGAATTGAAAATTGTCATTGTCTGACAAATCCACATGACTAATTTACTGACAACTGGTGTGATGTACTGAGAGATAGTGTTGCCTCCTTCCCACCCCATACAGTTTGCAGGCTCTGGGCTCTGAGCTTGCTTTAAAAAAAATTGTCAACACAGTGGAGCAGAAGTTGTCAGTAGAAGTTCAGGAAAATCGGAAAAATCTATCAAGAGCTGTTACACCTGGCAGTGTTTCGTTACCTAGCTGGCCACCTGAAAGTATGACTAGCAGGAGCTAAATCAGCTCCCACTCAGAGCTGCATCGTGCAATGTAAACTGGAGTGCCAGGGCTTACCACCGCGGCAGGTCTCTTAGCCCATCAGTGACGTCTGATAAGCACGGTCACACGTCTGTGTCAGCTAATACTATTACAAGACTCCAGAGTGGTTAAACAGCAGGCGGGCAGATACATTAAATACCCATATGGTACGTCTGGTTACTTGTCCTTCCCACTTTTGCTTTCCAGCACCTATACTTTAGGTTCATTAAAAAAATGAGTCAAACGCCAAGACCTGAATTTCTGAGGCTGTTGCATTTATTCAGAATAGTCCTCATCCTTTCCCTGTGTATGCAGAGATTATAGGTTTAAACTCCCACACCGTTCCCAGGATAATGACATAAACTCAAAGCATCAATGTAGACTATCTAATTTTAGTCAGGCGGTAGTAAATTTTCCTTCACGAATGCAGCATGTCATCTTTCTTTGAGGAGAAAACAAAACAACTAAATATACAGCTCACATTAACCTCTTTGCTAATGCAGAACATCAACTGCTACTTAAAGAAGTTTTCATTTTCTTTAGCTTCAGTTTCTCTTCACAGATATGAATTGGTGCTTACGGATTATACATCCAGAGCAAAGATATGTCCAAGCAAAAGGGCTGAAAATAATTATTTCTTGTATTTTACCTCCATCCCATTCAATTCCAGTCACATATTCTGAAATAATACTTGGCAATGGTAGAGTGCTGACTGATACCACCTTAACGCATATCTTTATTCCTATTAATTTTTCTTCACCTGAGAAGGAGCAACAACAGAGGATGGGGATGCGGTGACAGCTCTCAGCAAATCCTGCTGTAATCGCTTTTCCAATTAAAAAAGAAGTGTCTGTCTAAAGCAAGACAAACACATTTGTATTCATCACAGCAGATTTTATCCCAGGTATAAGTATGCAAAACTATCAAGAATTATGCCTGAGAAATCTGTGTACCTGCATTGCCTGGGCTCAGATTCTGTACATTATTATGTTGTATTCCTTTGGAGTAATGTTACAAATGTGTGACTTTAAACACAAGCTATGTAACTAAAAGTGGTAGCCTGCCATCTGCATTCATACCTTACGCCACTGACATCAGTGAACTGGTCACAGAACAGAATGAGAAAGAAGTAAAATCTGGTCCTTTATGTGTACCCAAACCAAAAAGGTGTTTAAACCAGATTGTGTAATTATCTTTGAAAAGAGATCCTTTCTTAGTCCAACTGAAGGATTATGATGTATTTTAGAGAGATTTTGGGGTACAGTGAATATCTGACAGATAAGGTGATTTCCTTGCTGAATTAAGCTGAGCAGAGGACTCAGAAGACATGAACACTATAAGTGGCTGTAATCTGCTTTGATGGGTTTAGAAAGTCAACAGACAAAAATAATACAAGAGGTCATTAAACAACAGTGTGCAAGGTTTGGTGTCATCAAGATGTCTGATGCCATGTGCTGGATGTCCTGAAGTATTCACTGCACCTAGGTCATGAAACCCAAGGCAGGATATTGACAACAGAGTAAAGCTTGTGAGATCTGCGTGGAGAGGCTTAGGGACACTCAGATTATGCTTGTCAGTTGAAAGAGCAATGTTAAAGCCCACACAAGCAGAATTAAACATTTTGAAGCAATATTGTGGTTTCACAGACTCTCAAAATGTAATATGGAATACTGTGTTGTCTTCTCTATCCTACAAAATAGTTTTTAGACAGTGAATACCGTGAAACTCTGTACTTGCAATTGAGGTGGAAACTTTCTTGCAGAAGAAAGTTTCCGAGGATTTCTATCCTATCAGTGCTTTCAAATGTGTAACATAAACACTGATAGAATATCACAGAGAACATCAAATTTTGGTGGTGATTGTCAAATGAATGATTACATTTTCCCCTGTGGATAAGTGCCTCAAGATAAGTGGAGGATGATTTGGTTCTGAACTTGTCGACTATGATCTAAGGTTTCCAGGAAGATGTCTTTAATGTGCATTCTGACGCAGTCTCTGTGTAGGAAAAGCATAGCCTTCGCCTCTTTGCTGTTTTCAGTCACAGAACAAACAGCAAGCACTGGACAAGTGATGTTCATAAGGAGACCTCCCATGAACCTGCACCTCCCTATGGCATAGAGCAAATGACGGTCCATTTGAGAGGCTTGGGAAAGCTGCCAGCTCAACAGAAGTTTCACATTTATACTCCAGGGCTATATATTACACATTTATAAGATAGGACATGTTAAGATCACAAGAAAGTGCGGTTCTTCATACGAAGAGGAGACATAGCTTTTTCCTGCATTACAGAAGAGTGTGTATGGGGAAAAGACGAAGGAAAGTTAAGAAGTCAAGGACTAGGACTAAAGCCAGTTCTGCCACAAGTAGCCTGACCATGTCAAGGTCAGATCCAGATAGATCATTTCAGAATGTCCTATTAACTGCACTAGGTTTTATTTTTGTGTATTTTAGCAGTCGCTACTCAACTGGAAATTAAAGTCTTTTTCTATTTCAATAAAAGCATGTTTTCTGTACAAGTTACTCAGCAGTTATTAGGAGCTCAGAGACTTGCGTGACAAAAGCCATGTAAGTAGATAATAAGCAGATAAACCACACCATGTTACAAGGAGAAGGAGCAGGCGACCGAGTTTCTGTTCCTGTCGTTTTGTCTGCTTGCTTGAGATTAGGTATATGACCACATTTTGTCCCTTGTAGAAACTTTGTCCATTATTTGTTTTTGTGTATATTGAAGACTTCCACATACAAGCAGGCATAATAGAAAGAAGAGTATATAAAAAAAAAAAAGAAGCAAACATAGATACGGTGAAGCTAATCACAAACTCGGGCAGAACAGAATAATTAAGAAACTCTATAGGACGAAGGCAGGAAGGGTAATGAGACTAATACAGTTTTCAAGTAAATTTTATACTGCTAGGTGAATCTTAAAATGCATATTTCCCTCTCAAGCTCCATTTGTGCACAACACAATCTGAGGTTTTTCCCTCTTTGCCTGTGTATCCATATAGCATGGCAGCCCTGATAGGAGTTAATGGAAAACGTCACTGAGTCAGGACTTCAAGGTACTTTTTGATACATGGCAGTAAATTACTCTTGCCTCTCTGTTCTCCTCTTCTTTTTACAAGCTTTAATGAAACTATAAATTCATAGAGACCTCCTCGCAACAGAGACAAAACCTGTGATACTAACATAATTCTCAGGTCCATTCGTTTTATTTATAGAAAGATGATGTCTGAGGACCTCGACCTGCTGCTCTGCTGTATGGCTGGAGGCGGATGCTAGAGCTGCTGACCTAAGGACACTCATCCCAGAGCGGAAAGAAACCTCCGCTTTCCATCACTGCAGTAGGAGGGAGCCATTTAACAGTAGCATCATTCCTGGTGACCTCTGTAGTGCATGACATTTCGGAGGCTTGTGGCAGGGACTGTGATTTTAGAAATGTTCTCCAAGCTTCTCTCAGCTGCTCAGGGAAGTGTCTCAGGAAATGGACTTGCCTGTGGTCAAGGAAACACATTTCTTCCAGACTCATCCAGAGCTGCCTTTTACTTCCTTGGCTCTTCATCAGAGTTACCATTGCTTTGTGGGCATGAGGATATACAAAAGGCAGAAAAGCGTGATGAATTTAGGGTCTCCATGTAGTCTGTCGAATCTGGTCACATGTGGGGCAACTCTTGATAGGACTGCGCAGGTGTTAACTGCTCCAGGAAGATATTTGCCTGCATATTTCCATCTCTGAGAAATACACTGCAAATAAAAAAACCACTCCTTTCTGTGACCCTAACTGTATTATCCAAATCCACCACCAGGAAACAGAGGTTTGAGTACCTACATTTTGCTCTCGATGTTCATATATTTCAGGTATAAATTCTGCCTGCAAAGAGAGGCCTGTCTTCTCTAAATTAAGCAGTATTTCAGGCTTCTAGAGCACTCGCTCACAAGCACCACAGATTTTATGCGCGTTAGTTTTTGTTTACCCGCTGTAAATGACAGATTAGCATTTAAATGCTTTTGTCGCACTTATATATGTTTTGGATGTCAAACCAAACAAGCCATTATGTCTCCCTCAAAATAACACTTGCTGTTGTTCGCAATGATTTCCTGCCATTTTCCCCACTCTACAGGAACGGCTGAGCAGGGAACATTTCACAGTACATATTGAAATCTAAAGTTCTTCTGAAATCTATCATTCATAGCAAATTAAGTCTAGCACACACTCGGAAAGCAATTGCATTCACTAAGGAGTCATGAATGCATACTTTGAGTAGCAGGGATTTGTCAGCCTAGTTTTTCCTATTTTTTCATCTTTTTTTCCCTATTTTTCTTTTTATCCTATCTCCTGGTGCTTCATTATTTCCCCTCTTTCTTCAGGTTGTTTGGTCCTCCACCAACCCAGTTCCTTTTTTCCCTCCAGCAGTATAGGTCCTCCTCTCTTTGTCTTTCTCCAAGAGTTTCCATAGCCTTTTGGTTTTTTCTCCCAATCCTATGCTCAGTTGGATCCATGCTTTCCATAACTTCTTTGTCATTTATATCTTGAATCCTGTTGCTGTGTAATTTCTTTTCCTCCTGTCTCTACAGGCTCTCTATCACATCAGTAGATACAGGCAGAGATTATCCATTCTTCTAATTCTTAGAATCATAGAATCATAAAATCATAGGGTTGGAAGGGACCTTAGTAGATCATCTAGTCCAACCCCCCTGCCAGAGCAGGGCCACCTTAGAGCAGGTTACACAGGAACGCGTCCAGGCGGGTTTTGAATGTCTCCAGAGACGGAGACTCCACCACCTCCCTGGGCAGCTTGTTCCAGGGCTCTGCCACCCTCAAGGTAAAGAAGTTCCTCCTCATGTTTAGGTGGAACTTCCTATGCTCAAGTTTGTGCCCATTACCCCTTGTCCTATCACTGGGCACCACTGAAAAGAGCCTGGCCCCATCCTCCTGACACCCACCCTTCAAGTACTTATAAGTGTTGATAAGGTCCCCCCTCAGATGCCTCTTTTCCAGGCTAAAGAGACCTAATTCCCTTAGTCTATCTTCATAGGAGAGGTGTTCCAGTCCCCTCATCATCTTGGTAGCCCTATGCTGCACCCTCTCCAGCAATTCCTTGTCCCTCTTGAGCTGGGGAGCCCAGAACTGGACACAGTACTCCAGGTGGGGCCTCACCAAGGCAGAGTAGAGGGGGAGGATGACCTCCCTCGACCTGCTGGCCACACTCTTCTTGATGCACCCCAGGATGCCATTGGCCTTCTTGGCCACAAGGGCACATTGCTGGCTCATGGTCATCCTGTTGTCCACCAGGACTCCCAGGTCCCTTTCCTCAGAGCTGCTCTCCAGCAGGTCAGCTCCCAACCTGTACTGGTGCAGGGGGTTATTCCTCCCCAGGTGCAGCACCCTACACTTGCCCTTATTGAATTTCATAAGGTTCCTCTCCGCCCAGCTCTCCAGCCTGTCCAGGTCTCTCTGGATGGCGGCACAGCCTTCCGGGGTGTCAGCCACCCCTCCCAGCTTTGTGTCGTCAGCAAACTTGCTGAGGGTGCACTCTATCCCCTCATCCAGGTCATTGATGAATATATTGAAGAGCACTGGGCCCAGTACTGACCCCTGGGGAACACCGCTCATCACTGACCTCCAGCTAGACTCCACGCCCCTAATCACAACCCTCTGGGCTCTGTCCTTCAACCAGTTTTCTATCCACCTCACTGTCCATTCATCTAACCCACTCTTCCTAAGCTTCCCTAGGAGGATGCTGTGGGAGACCGTGTCAAACGCCTTGCTGAAGTCAAGGTAGACCACATCGACCGCTCTCCCCTCATCCATCCATCCAGTCACACCATCATAGAAGGCGATCAGATTAGTCAGGCATGATTTCCCCTTGGTGAATCCATGCTGAGTACTTCTGATGGCCTTCTTTTCCTCCATATGCTTTGAGATGACGCCCAGAACGAGCTGTTCCATCATCTTTCCAGGGATGGAGGTGAGGCTGACCGGCCTGTAGTTCCCCGGGTCCTCCTTCTTGCCCTTTTTGAAGACTGGAGTGACATTGGCTTTCCTCCAGTCTTCAGGCACCTCGCCTGTTCTCCAGGACCTTTCAAAGATGGTGGAGAGCGGCCCAGCAATGACATCCGCCAGCTCCTTCAGCACCCTCGGGTGTATCCCATCAGGGCCCATGGACTTCTGAATGTCTAACTGACCTAACTGATCCCTCACTTGATCCTCCTCCACCCAGGGGAAGTCTTCCTCTTTCCCTGTTACTTTCTCCAAGGCCTGGGGCTCTTGAGGGTTGGGCTGAGTAGTAAAGACCGAGGCAAAGAAGGCATTCAATAACTCCGCCTTCTCCGCATCCTCCGTCACCATGTCTCCTGTGTCAGTCAACAGTGGGCCCACAGCTTCTCTGGTTCTTCTTCTTTTCCCCTAGTGCAAGGGAAAGATTGAGTTGACTGTTTCATGGTAACAGGCGTCCTCAAAAAGATCCATATGTGACCTGTCCCTGTCATGAAGATACATGAACAGTCTGACCTTGCTGGCTGTCTTTATATGCAGGAGAAAACCTCACAAATTTCAAGGAGTACCTTGTACTCAGCACAAGTAATTCTTCCTAATTTTTACTTTTACAAGAAGGAAGTTACTGTCTCATTGTGGAGCCATTCCTCTGGCAATGTCATACAATTTTAAAACAACTGCATGACATTTTTAATCAGTTCACAGCACTTCAGATCTAATCTCCAGCAGGAGTTTGAGAAATACTCGCTTAAAAAGAGCATGTGGTGGAGATGTGCATTTAAAATTGGGAACAGGAGCGCTGTGAGGAAGTCTGCAGCACCTCCTCACAAGGACCCATGTAAGATTGGTGTGTGGTTCTGGTCCCTCTGAGTGTGTTGGCCCTCTGACATTATGTGGGTTTGAAGGAACCATAAAAACATCTATGTGACGCCAAAGTTGAAACTCTTCCAACTGCAGCTTTATTTGGCACCAGGGAAGGGGATGCTGTGCATTTCTCATGATGTTTAGTTGTCTTCAGAAAGAGCTTTCAAAGTCAGAAAGAGTAAGAAAAAGACAGAAATGCGCAGTGTTAGATTAGTATTAGATACAAATACCGGGCTTTTATTAGGTAGGTTAGTGATTCAATTTCCATCCCAAGCCCATTTTTAAATTCAGTTGCCCTCGTTCCTTAGTATGTGCTATTCATTGCTCAGTGCAAAGCCCCAGTCTCTCAGCCACCACCGCAGGATTTGCTGAGCTGCTTCAGACCTTTCCCAAGCCCTCCACAAGTGTGCAAGAGCGTACAACGGGCCGTCCCTGTGTCCTGTCTCATCCCTGCCTCCCGTGGGCAGAGGCTCTGCTCCGTGCAGTGGCTTCAGCCCCACGAGAGGCAGTGGCCACCTCTGCCCTGCGCCGAGTCCCCAGCGAGCGAGCTGGCAGCTCTGGCAGCGCACCCGATCAAGCCGACACCAGTGCGCAGGCAGGAAGGAGGATGCCACATAAAAGAGTAATGACAAGGGCCAACCCAGTTGTGGCACAACACATTAGACACTCTGCCCTGACAGCCTAAAAGCGCTTCTGATGACTGCGGCTTCCCTCTGAAGGAGCGGTGGGCACACACGTCCCCCTGCCACGGGATTTCCCCACTCCCTCTCTTCCCCTTGTCTCACCGAGTAAAAGTCTATTCTCATCAAAATAAGACGCGTGACCAGCAGGTCGAGGGAAGTAATTCTGCTCCACTCTGGTGAGAGCCCACCTGGAGTACTGCATCCGGCTCTGGGGTCCCCAGCATAAGAAGGACACGGATCTGTTNTCCCCAAACTCTTTCCGTTCTATAATTCTGTGATATTTTTCAGAGGCAGACATTTCAAATTCTGTTGGTGGTGACGGAGAGTCAACAAATCCAGTGATCTCCCACCTTATCAGATAGTAACAGCCCACCCAGCAGCTGTGGATGTGCAGTGGTCCCAAAAACAAGCCCAGAAAAGAGCCCTGTTTTGTAGAAATGAAGCAACAAGGTGCTAAGGCCTAAATGACATCCCCTTCCAGGCTCACACTCCTGCAGCTTAGTAACAGGCTGCTCACAGTAAGTGAAAGGAAAAGGTATTAGTCAGCTGTGATTTCATTCCCAGGTGCCAAGTGGCTGATGATAACAGGAGCGTTGCAAGTACCTGCGTTTGAGAACCTGAGATAAAAGATGCTGGAAGGGTCCAGGGTGTTGTTACCTTTGATGCAAGGCTGGAAGATGTAGCCCTCTTCCCACACACCAGCTCTTGCTCACACAAGTGATTTTACTGAAGTCACAACACTATTTAAATGAGTATGTGCTTACCAACATCACTGGTGACTAATCTGAACCTTGGTGCTTTGCAGGGCTTCCCAGATATGTCCAGGACAAAGTGAGGCATGGAGATTTCCTGCACTGAGGCCTGATGAGCTTTTCCCTGGGCTGTTAATTGCCTGCTCTGCCCCCATTTTCCAGGCACATCACATTCCCAAATGGATTTCATTCGTTTCTGTTGGTGAAACCTGTTGGATTGCCACTTCGGTTTCATCATAGGGTACCCAGCTGTCTCAGTGGTTTGCAAAAAGGGGGTTTGCCCTGTTTCAAAATACTCTAATCTGTTTAAGTCTCATATTACAATCAAAAATATGTAAAAACTTGCTCTGAGCCTGGCAGCCTTTGAGCTGTGACCTATGTGCAAAATTTCGGGAAGAAATTTAAGTTGCTTTGAAGAAACAGTGATGCGTTCTTGCTCTTAAGCAGATGCATTACTGTCTCCTTCATATGTAAATAAATTCTTGATATGACAGGTCAGAATCTGAAGTAATTAGACTTGAAAATATTGTAAATTAGAAGCTTTGGGGGAAAAAAATACTTGCTGAGGAGATATCTTAGCCAAAATAAGAAGAACAAAAATAGCATAATTGCTTGAATGTTGCCAGCTCTTGCCCAGCCTCACAATCCCTGTATCTCTGTGATGCCTAAAGCATGGCAGGGTCTTCAAAGGTTGTAATGCAGTGAGAGATGCAGCCTGTCAGGTATACATACTTTATTAGAGATTAGAAAAATCCTGGCAAAAACTTTCAGTACCTTTTCTCTTGACAGGAAGGCAGTATTAAAAAACATCCATAAAAATATGTGTCTACAGACATATGTATTTAATGTATAATCCATATATTATACATTTTAAAAATATTTATAAATTTANTTTATTCAGGAAACACCACATCCAACATGCACACGGATAGAACCGTAATTTCTGCTTTGGGAGGATGAAGCAAACCAAAAGCACTTCTTTTAGGGGCCAAAATGGAAGTTTCCTGCCTAGGAAGCCTGGAATGCTGACACTTCAGCAATCCCCTGGCCCAGGAAGCCCATAAACACACCGGCAACTCCTCTGCTTGTGCTGGGGAGTCTTTGGGTGCCCCCCTGGGACACTCGGCATGAGCAGGGATGCTGAACTAGAACTACCCCTGGGAGTTTTGCTTAGTTAGGCAGTTTCCTTGATAAGATGACTTACATTATGTTATAAACCTAATGATATAATTAAATGCCCACTGACTGCAGCACTGGTGCAGGTAAATGTGAATGCCATCTGCTGCTGTGCATGCCTCCCTTTTGGGAGGTGCCTAACGCACCATGACCCTGGACTCCAGCACTGTCAGTCACCCTACTGGGGCAAGAAAGATGGATTTCAGGCATTGAAGTACCCAGCTGGAGGCACTTCAGTACAGGCTGAGGCCATCCAACCCCCTTCTGACAGCAGGTTTTCTGTACCCATGGGCTGCAGATGGGGTACAGACATCCTAGACAGGGATGAAGCTCCATCTTCACCACTAGTAAAGAGATGCTGATGTTAGTGCCAAATTAACTTTGTAAGTTTTGAATATAATTCGCATAAAAAAAGAGACTTCAGAGTTTACAACTGGCCTAGTAAATAATGCAGTAAAAATGAAAGATGTGTTTTAGGACAGTAATTGCATAATGCCCATAAAAAATTTGCGATTTTCAGCATTTCTAAGTGCCACATACTTCTCTAGTCATAACTAAAATGTCTCTTCAGTAACTATTTAGCAATTCTCTTGCTAAACTAAAGCTCTGTCAAGTCTTCAGGAATCTTTTCTGTCTCCCTTAGCCTTCTTCTAACCTGCCTTGCAAATGTGCTCATTTTCTTTTTATATGACACAGATGACTGCAATCCAATTTTCAAGGATATTTTCTATTAGGGAAAAATAAACAAGTATACATTTTAAAAGGTCTGCAACCCGAGTAAATTTTTTCAACCTAGTTAAAACAAACATATATATGTACTTATAAGTAATTTCTCAACTTCTGCTCAAAGTATATGTGTCCCCTTTAAGATAACTGTGTAAAACTGGCCTTTTTGCAGGTTCATGAGAAACATTTAAAAGCCTAGTTAAAACAGGCAATATTAAAAAATTGACTCTACTAGGGTATTGTTTTGAAATTTATTTGTAATAAAAGTTTGCATTGCAACATGCAGCTATTCATCATTTTGTCGTTATTCAAGGTTCAAGATATCAGAGTCCAGAGGCACTGAGACATTAGGACATTAGATTTATTTGGGCTCCATTTAGATGTATTTTAAGGCAGGCATGGAAGCAATTAGTGTTGCAAAAGAAGCGAGCTATCACTACCTAGTATTTTAACCAGCTGTGGAGCAGCCAGCCCAGATCAGAGAAGCAAAGGGCATTTCTTCCTCACCTGCAGCCCCAGGTGGAGAGGCAGAAGCAGTGAGGTGTGAAGGGGTGGCAGCTTCATCTGCAGGTCAAGAGCTGGATGACTGCAAAAGTTGTTTTTTTCCTCTCCACGACCCAAGGAGGCTGTGTGGGATCACCCCACACCCACAGGATGTTTGACAGCTCATGAGGGCTGAATATTTTGACCTTCCTCCAGCCATATCTGAGCATCTCTGAGCATTTCAAAGCCTTGGTATTGAAAAGATTGAAAAGCTCTGTCCTCCAGGCTTGTACAGATAGAGCTAAAAAAATGTGGACCTGGTCCAATCTCCATGGAAAGCATGTAATGAAGTGTAGCATCTTCTGATGGCACCTCACAAGATATTTGAAAAAGGGTAGAGTCATATTTTTGGACAGTCCCCTAACTACAGCAAGAGACATATGCAACATATACAAGAGTCTCAAAGGTTGCAAAGATTCAAGTAATAGAGGGGGAAAAGCATAAAGGGAAAAAAAAAATCATTGATAAAACTTTTATGTTACAGTTATTTGCACTCACTGGAATTCTTTGCATCCAGCCATATTAAAGCATTCATTAATGAAAGTCATTAGTGATTTAAATGCTATATTATCATCAGAACTAGCTGAAACATTTGAAAGAAAAAAAAGGGAATTGCAAAACATCAGAGCTCTTTCAGACTTTCTTTTTAATAGCTCTTCAGTAAAACTGGATTTTAAATGGTTGTTCATCTTTTAAATGCAGCTTTTGGGTTCAATAGAAATGAGGAATTCTGTAAATTCTGTAAAAAAAGAAAAAGTATGGAAGTGCCACAAAATCCTGCAAAAGCTGCAAAAAAGTTTGAAAATTGCAGAGTATGGCAAAACATTATGAAAACCAGAAAAATAGACTAACCTGTTTCCTGCAGTTTTAAGAAAAGCAACATCAGTTTTCAAAGCTGCTTAATGTTCTAGGGAAAATAACAAAA
The DNA here is from genome assembly GCA_013400135.1 of Rhinoptilus africanus. NCBI lineage: Eukaryota > Metazoa > Chordata > Aves > Charadriiformes > Glareolidae > Rhinoptilus > Rhinoptilus africanus. The sequence continues at coordinate 81,865 of VXBO01009521.1, forward strand.
TCCTTTCAATGTCCATTCATATTTCCATGGTCGCACTGCCATTTTTCTGAGTGCAGAACTCCCATCTACTGTCCAAAAATCAATGGCTGGTTTTGGATGGCCCTTTAATGTCAAGTTCATCTTCTCTGTATTTCTACTGGAAAGAAAACTCTGTATTTATGACCTTTCTAATTACTTTTTTAAAAATAAACTCCTACTGTGGACCCAGGAGATGGGAGCTGTCAGGGGAAAATATACAAAACCAAGAAGTACAGAAGTGCATAAAGGGGAAGGTAAAAGAGAGAAAGATAAATATTGTCTTTTTCTTCCCACTTCACTTAACACACCTCATGCTCTTCTTTTAAAAAGGCAGGATCCTGTAATATTTGCAAAGTAGAAGGAGGTCTGCTTGCTGCCACCTTGCGCAGCAAGGCAGTGCATGCATCACTTCTATAGTGCAAGCATTGGCCTTGGCTTGATTCTGCATTTGATGCCAGGTTTGTCTGAGGGTCCTCTCTTTGAACACAAGCCCAGCCTTGCAGATGGCATTGCAGGGTGTACTGGTACCAAAGGAGAGGTGAGACACGAGTCCATACTTTCAGTTAGCCCCACATGTGGCACGTATGGGCAAGCTGTGTCATGTATACCGCATATTTCCCAGGGCCTTGAGGCAGTGCGGTATAGCTGTCATCAGTCAGATAGGTGGATTCCTTCCCAGACATCTCCATGGGCTTCCCAGCACAAGGGAAATGGAAGTGTTACATGCACTCTCATAGTCACATCTTGACCTTGCTGCAGTGCTGAAGCAGAGGCTTGTGTTGGTGAGCACCATTCTCCATCTCTTGGTCAGATCTGGACATTGAGAAACCCCGCATGCATTCTGCAATACCTGACCCAAACCTTCCTCAAGCCCTGCGGCAACATTTCCCTTGACTCTGGTGGGATTTGAACCAAGTCTATGGTCTCCTATGAGCTTATGCTGACATTATATTTTATCGTCTCTAATAACCAAAAAGTTAATACGATTGGATTTCCAGTGAAGCTCTATTCTTGGTGACTGCTGTATTTCCCCAAATGTACATGAATGGCAGTCCTCCAAGTTTATATAAAGAGCTTAATTTTCTTCAAAAAATCTTTCCCGTTTTTTCTTGTAGTACATTATGACAGGCAAAAATATTTCTAGTCAGTCACTCTATCTTGCCTTAATATAAACAGCAGCATCAGATGTTGTAAAAGAAAGACGTGGTCCCTGGACCAAAGTTATGATAGATGGGTAAATAAAGTCGTGATTTCCACATAGATTGTTTTAAAATACAAAGCTGTAAACTTAGCTTTTCAGCTAAACAAAGAGACAATGGCAGGGCTAGTTACTAGGATTATGTTATAGTCAGAATTGCTGCAAATGACCAGTTAAATGTTGGCCATTTGAAATTCAGCTGTTACTGTATATAAAATTGCAGCCCTTATATAAAATTACATGTATGTTTCTCATAGTTGAGCTTTTAACCCTGCACATGCTCTCAGCTAGTATTTCTGCACGTAAAACATTTCTCACAAAGTTTTTGACTTAAAAACCACTTAACTTTGTGTTTAAATGTGTGGCATTTTTTGCTGAGGTGATGCTTTGGAAAATACATGTTATGCTGCATCGTGCCAAGCTGGAGTGGTGGATTGTTCTCTCTTGACTAATTTGTGGTTACAGAAGCAGCAATATTTGCTTTGGGCACTGAACTGCCTCATGACAGAAGCATTTGGGGAACTATAGCTCACTACTTGTAATCCACATGCAGACGCAAGGAGCTCCTGCATACTGCACCTTCAAGGAATAAACCAAGGAGTCTGCAGACTCATCAGGTGAATTCAGGGAAATCCCAGAGTCATGCTTCTGATACAATTACCACATCTTCACAGTGATACTCAATGTGAAAAACTCAGAACCAAGTCCTAGTTAGAATCTCTGCTGTAATTTTTAAGTGATTTTCTAGCTGTCATGTTTGTGGGAAGAAACTTAAACACATGGGACAAATGCATAGAAGTCAGCAGGCTAATCCATGTTATTTTCTTTTTAAACCCATCTTCCATTTTCTGGGAGGGTTTGAGGTTGACTTGCAAGTTGATTTAATTAGCTTGGGAAAAAAAGAAAAAGTGTCTGTGTTAAACCCAGATCTGAGCAGGAACATACGATACTGATGATACCAGACGTGCTTTGTTCTGGTGTGTGTCTTCCATCCCATATTCTGAGGGGGCCTTGTCTGCTCCTTCAGGTAAGTTATTTTCTAACAAAATAGGCTTGACCCTGGAATTACGACAATTCGTGTCTGTACAGTTCTTACCCCAGCAGTTTCCAGGCTTCTTCTGAGTAATCCTCAGCAAATGGAAAGACTTTGGGGAGAAGAGGTGGAGCTCTGTACAGTTTCCCAAATGGGACCTGAGGGACATCAGTTAAAGTTTCTTGTGGGAATAATGGGAAGTGTACACAGAAAAAAATGAAACAAATGAGATTTAAGATGTTTAATTTCTTTGAGTCATTCTTCTTTGGTTATTCATTTTAGAAGTTTGAGAGGTTTATCGGGAACTTGGTTTCCTCTCCAATATTAAGCCCATGTTTCCCTCTCTGCAGGCTGGAACTGCCTTTGGTGGGCCGAGATAATTGCTTACCTTCTTGTTTCCCATTCAGGGAGTGATGACAAGGCAGGATTAGCCTGAAGGTCCCTAGCTCACCCATTTATTGTAAATCTTTCAGCCCAGGTTCCAATGTCAGTATGCTGGCTTATGTTTCATGGTGCGCAAGAAGACTGACTCAAGCTTGAGAAACTTGGTCCTTGGAGAAAGGCAAGTGTCCCTGCTCTTGGCTCCTGCTGAGCTGCGAACTCCTTTGGGCCAGAGTTCCTGCTTCTTACAGCTCCTGGACTGAGGAGGGACCTTCTGGGCGTTCAGGAGGCCCTCAGAGCTCTCATAGCTTCTGAGTTTCTCAGTTCTACTTTATGTACTGTGTTAGATGGATTTGGACACTTAGCTTGGTTTATACATTTTGCATTTGTATCTCCTATATCAGCACTAGGCATCAAATCCTAGCTAGCCCTGTGAGATACTTTTACCAGTCAATATTGTAACCTGACTTTTCTCAAGAAGCGTTCCCTTCCTCCCATCATTAAAGGCTGACATGTGCCTCTACTTCCATTTTCTTCTTTGGAAAAGAAACATTTGGAAGTGCCATACTGGAATAGCCATTTTCTTCTTTCCTTTTCACTAAGTGGTTCTTACTAGGAATTTACAAACATGGAGAAAGAGGTTTGCATTTACATCAAGGCTATTTTACCCGGCATCCATGTGATAAGGGAGCCTCATAGGACCTGGGAATGTAGCTTACAGTAATGCTACAGGAATCCTTAACCCTGCCATAGTGGCAGAAAGTGATGAGAATTAGACCCATTTTATTCAGATTGTTATCTTGTTGAACGGAACTTTTTCTGAGCATTGTTTCTCCCTTCACTGGTTTCCAAGCTTGGAAAACCCATTTCTGATATAAACCACTTAAAGCTTATTATTGTTCTGAAAAGCACTTGCAGTCTTTCGTGAATAAATTTGTATAATATTAGTTCAGAGTGATTTGCATGACAAAAAAAATACTTTTACACAGTAAATTGTTTGTAGAAAAGCCACAGTGAAAAGAGCTGATTTGTGCCATTAAATTAAACAGCAGTAACCCGCTCTTCCTTCCCTGTTTTTTTGCCAATAATAAGCTCCAGTTTATTGGAATATCTATTAATTAACATGTAAATATTCCCTGACTGCTCCTATTAAGAATATTTTGGATACGAGATACAGCAAGCCTAAAACTGATAGCATAATGGAAAACAAATTCATGAATGCAGTATAAATGCAAACATTTTTCTTTTAAAACTATTACTCTTATGGTCAAAGATATAGCTGAAGGAGCCACTGCCTCACAGATATGCAATATGAATATATGGGTTTCTTCTTATAGGTACTGTTATTATATTGTACTTTTTGGCTATGCCTGTCTGACTGCAACACATCTGCAGCTGAAAGGCAACACTGGAGAACACTGTTATCCACAATACTTTCACTGAAGTACCATAATGATCAGAAAAAGTATTTTTTTGGTCTGGCTTACTGCTTAAGGAAATCAAAAAAAGGTAGGTTATGGACCTTAGATTTGCATAGGACTAAAATGGGCTAAATGGAAACCCAGGCTAACTTTACATCAGCCAGTTCAGGAACTGCAAGGAGTGAAGAAGCAGCAAGTCATTGCTCAAATTCTCAGTACGTGAGTTTCATGCAGCTTCTTGAATGGGTTTTGCCCATTTTGTGTCCAGTGCCAGGACCAGAGGCAAAGGGCACAAACTGAAACACAGGAGGTTCCCTCTGACCATCAGGAAACACTTTTCAGTGTGAGGGTGACCAAGCACTGGCACAGGTTGCCCAAGGAGGTTGTGGAGTTGCCATCCTTGGAGATACTCAAAAGCCATCCAGACATGGCCCTGGGCAGCTGGCTCTAGATGGCCCTGCTTGAGCAGGAGGGCTGGACCAGATGACCTCCAAAGATCCCTTCCAGCCTCAGCAATTCTGTGATTCTCTGATTTACAGTCTGAGACAATTCTAGTGCTACTCCAGCTAGTCTGAAAAAGCCAAGTCATATTTGTCCCTGCTAGTTACCAGGGACTGCACAGTATCCATAATATGAATTTCTAGATTATCTCCATGGATCTTCTTAGATCTTGGTCTGTTCAGTCAGGGATAAGGGAAACTTTGTGTTTGCTTGCTCTGTCACATAGCAGGAGGAAAGAGGATGCTGGGTTCACTGATTACTTTCCATCTTCTTTCTGATAGCTCATGAGACCATAAAGTATTTTGCTACAAGTATGGGCTCCCCAGCTGGGCTCCCCATCTCAAGAAGGACAGGGAACTGCTGGAGAGGGTGCAGCAAAGGGCTACCAAGATGATTAGGGGACTGGAACACCTCTCTTATGAAGAAAGGCTGAGGGNTAGGGTTATCAGATTCTAGACTCCATTGAGCTTACAAAACTCATCGAAACTACTAGCTCGAGGAGGCTTTGGATCTAGCTCATAGAGCAGGAAAGGCGATTATGTCTGTGGGGTTGAGACAGCATTTTCAGCGCTGAGGGTGGAGAAAGGGGGAAGGCATAGAATTGTCATCTGCATTTACAGTTACTTTTCCCTTTTAATTAAAAATTTCTCTCATTTGAGTCTTCTTGTATTTCTTTTGTAGGTATTCTCTTGCAGTTCCCCACTCTCCAACCAGCCAGTTAGGTCCCCAGGGACCAGGCTTTCCCACACACAGCCCACATCTCGAATGACTCTTCCTTTTCTTGTTTTCAGTGTAGGCTTTTGCTGAGTGGGTTTTTATTTTATTTTTCTCCCTCCTTGATGCTGTGAGTACTCTCACAGTCAGAGACAAGCTGGAATGGCTGCCAATAGTGTAAGAAACTCCTCCAGAGATAATGAGACACCAGAAATATGAAAGGCCTGTAATGAAACTTCCCAAACGCCAACCAGATGGGAATTTTTAATTATATGACCTAGGAGATAGTGGGAGATTGTGATTAATAATACTTTTCTTTATTAATAGGGAGATACACGTGCTCTGAAGCAAGAGAGGACACTTTAACCCATCTTTCCTACTTTGATCCTTGTGTAGTAGGGACAATTTAGGAGTAGCATCTGTTCATATGTGCTCTGCTGCAATGCACCAATGTTTTTTACTCCCCTGTTCTTTTCATCCAAATGGACTATTGTTCAGGACACAGAGATGATCATGCAGGACAGAAGTAGGGGCTGCATGTGGGAACCTGTGGCGGTACAAAGTCCATTGGTACTACTTCTGTTGCTCCAGGCAGCGGTGTTGCTGCCAGTCGCTTTGCATAAAAACATGCCGTGTTCAAAGCTGAGAGGAGTTTTCCTATGGTCTTTCTCTGCACCGTTGTTAGGGACGAACTACTTTGCATTTTCTGATGTGTGTCTCCATGCTTGAGTATGCAGACATATAAAATAAGTAACAGATCCAGCAACTTAGGAAGATATGTGAATTATATGGCATATAACTTAAACCCATTCCTTTGACTGTTAAATATATTCACTTTCCAGTTAATTTTTGTCAGGTTCTGGGCATTGTACTGCACTTCTCAGGACCAGCCTCCCTTCATCGTTTTGTGAAATGCGTAGCAATCGACACCTGAAACTTCGCAAAAGCAAGTTCCATTCTTGGAGCAAAACTAAAACTAAAACCTCAGAATCATTTTTCATTTTTTATTTAGACACATCTCATGTAATCTGTCTTTCTTGTTGGTTCTCAAAAGGTGGATTTTGTTTTGCCTAAAATTCTCTGAATGCAAAGCAGCAGCATCTTATATCAAGTATCGTTTTCTGTCATTACTCACATTGATGCTCAGAAAGTAGAAAACCTCCCTTTAAAGCAAATGGCATTTTTCAAGCATGATAAGGCCTTTATTTCCATTTTCAGTCCAGCTATTTAAATCTCTTTTTGTCTGACTGGTGATAAATATGTCTGGCTTGATTCTGTAGAAAAGCAGAGGTGTTCTGAAATGGTGCTGTTTAAAAAGCATAGAAGTCAGCCACGCTGCACAGGAATCTCAGTGTAAACCATTTTAACATCCCACCCTTTCAGGTTTTTTCTACATCACCCACGCATTTTGCACAGATGGAGGGATGTGACAGATCATGGAATTAAGAAACCAAAAGCTTTTTTGTTAAATTTTTAATCCACTCCTCCCACACTTCCATAGTTCCTTGATTTACAGTTTAATTCAAAATGAATGAACTACCAGTTTTTACTCACAAGCATCTGTTCATAGCATGTGTTATTCTGCTGGCACATGTCTGACCCTCTAATATTTCTTTTATTATTCCTTGAACAGGCAGGCCTATGCCAAGCAATACTTATCACCACACTGTCACATCTTCCGGGCATTATTGCGTAAGCAGGCTTTGGCCAACGATGCTCATGTTTCTTTAAATCACTAATAGCCTCAACTTTACTTGGAATAATCAGTTTCCTAATAAGCAAGAAGGACAGCTTACTGGGAGAATGTCTTTGCTCACTTTGTGAAATGCCTAGAGTAATAAAGGCGATCATAACACATAGGATAAAACAAATAAAAATAGAATTAAAAGACAACATGGTCAGATGATTGATAGATAATTATGAGCTGCATGGAGATCTCACAGTCTGCATACCTCACTTCTCCCCTCTACCTATATCTGCCTTGCCCTACACAAGGGGGACTTAGAAGAATCTCTGTCAACTTCTCTCACACTAAAACAAATTAACTTCCATCACTTCTGGCAGAAAGTAACATACTGACTAAATAGAAAATTTCCATCAGAGATTAAAAGGGGGAGCAAGAGGGATTCAGGGGAAAAATGTGTAACAGTATTCATGTAGTGATTTTAGCAAAAAAGGAGAAAAGCATGATCTCCTGACAATCTCCACTTAAGGACTTGCAGAAAACTCTTGGGCTTTTAGTTTTACCTGCTGTTTCTCTCCTCTGTGACAGCTGTAGAGATTCCCCACCAGCAGGAGCTGGAGGAGGAAGGGCTTGACCAAGCGGCTTTACTAGGTTCTCAAACTTCTTCTATCATTTTGGAAAACAAGGATCAGTAGCTGAATTATTTTATTGCCGGGAAGGACCTTTGTAATTAATTTCTGGACATTGAGTTTTCACAAATGTAACTTGGTTATTAACGCATTTTTCTGTATTCATGTATTCATTTTGCAGAACAAACCAGAAGTATCGGCTTGTTTGGCTTTTCTTTTCAAGTTTGTATTTCTCAGTGGTAGGGATATGAAGCACATACTTGAGACACCGAGATAGGTACTTCCCTTCTGGGGATGCTCCTTATGGTCTGAAATAAAAAATGCAAATTAACGCTTACTGAGTCTCTCTCTGTCTCATACACCTTTAATTTCCCGAGTTCTTCGCAACTTGTTTCTCATCCCAGTTGCAGTTGTGTAGGCTCAGAGTAACGTCTTCGAAGGAAAAATATTCCTACTTCTCATATACACAGATACTCATGAGATTATAAACTAGCAAGGAAGTATTTCTGTTTTGCAGGGTTTAAACCTAAAGGCAAGATCATTCTTCCTCATAGAACTGTCTGTAAAGAAATCCTGGGAGAATTTCAAGGTGTATGCTGTTCTGATCTGCTGCCCAAAAGTAAGGACTTCAGTCATGCAATATCATGGATCTACTGAATGAGTCACCCAAAACTTTATTTATTTTTTTTTTTTCTGCTGGAAACTTTCCTCATGGTCCCTCTTGCTTAACTTTAGGCAACACTTCAGCTAGTTCCTTGGGAAGGCTGGACTAGAGTTTCCCTTCCTTCATGGTGACACAAACCCTGACCCTTCACAGCATATTTTGGTCCTTTCTCTCAGGAGGGCTAAGCTAAGACACGACGCGGCACAGGAATTTCACAAGCACAGGGTGGGTGCTGACAGGCAGGGCAGGATGCAGCTGCGACAGCAAGAGAATTAGGATTTAGAGGTGCCAGCCTGGAAGAGCAGTACTAATGTATGCCTAATCCAAGCAGCCTGCTTCTTTATTAGTAATTCTCTGAATTTCTACAGGACACCTCATATCTCCTTGTCCAACTCATTGTAGTGAATGTGACAGCGCAGTTAAGAGGTATTAGATAAATTATCAGCAAGTAAAGTAGCTTGGTTGCATTTAATCTGTACAGAAATTAGAAACCTATTTTGAGAACAGTTTCCGTGCTGCAGAGTGGAATATTAGCAAGACAAATTGAGCAAAGTGCCACTTTATCATCCAGGTAGGTGTAATCTCCTAGTTTTGCGTCTGCCATAGGAGAGGGCTGTGTCTCTGTCATCCGTTAAGGCTGAGGAGCGGCAGCAGGATTTTGTGCTCACGGTTTATCTCATGACAGCGGTAATGCCGTCTCAAGGGTCAACTGGGCTTTTCAGTTAAGAAATAGCAGCTAGCGTCTAAACTTTGATCCTTTTCCATTTATTTGAGCATGGTGGAACTGTCTGCAGACTAGGTATTGGACGTTAAATAGTGGAAGGCGGAGGGAATGAGACGCCTCTGTGCGAGGCTTTCCTGCAGGACTGTGCCCTCGGGGCTGCCTGTGCTGCGGGAGGGGTGCGGGTACAGCGTGGTCCTTCTGGGAGAGGAACTCCACAAACTCTCAGTGTCTGCCTGACCCCCTGAAGGTAAAGAGAAAGGACTAGCACCTTAGCTTTGACCTCTTCTTAGTAAGAGTCAAGTATTAAGCGTTTACGCTTTCCACTTAGTGTGGTTCCTGCTGTGAATTCACCCTTCCTTCAAGTCAGGAAAATCAGATTACATGACCTCCCACATATTAAGTGAGTTTTCATCTCTTTGTCTTCCCTTTGGGATTGCCAAGGCTAATGTTGTTCCTTGTCAGGAAGTTTTATCTGGCTCTTACTCTAAATGTTTCCTTTCTTAGCTGCATGCTATGATTTCTAGTGTCACTCCAAGAAAATTCATCTCCAGAGTCATGTATTTATAAAGTACTACAGGGTTCCCCACTCAGCCTGCTTTTAGCCAGCCACATGTTTAACTCCTCTGGTCTCTCCTCGTGAGTCAGCGCTTTCCATGGCTTCTCTTCAAATGTCCCTCCGTTGCACTGAGTATTTCTGACAGTGAGCAAAACTCGGGGCCACCTTGCTGGAACAGCCACGGTTGGGGTTATATAAAGGGAACACCACAGGGACCACCAGGCCACCTCCCTTTCTCCTGCTGTGATTCCTCTGCACCTCCAACACAGTTTTGCTGCAATTTTGTGTTGCAAAATCACATCTGAGCTACCGCCTATGGCATTTGCAGTTCCCTTAGCATTCTTGCCTTCCTGGCTTTCTCTCCTGGTGGTCTTTTAGGGGCTTTGTGAACAGGGACGATCTGCCACTATAGCTAAGGAGAACACAGAATCCATCGTACAGAGGTTGATGGGGGGCTGCAGCACCCTGCTGGTGTGCACAGGCTGGCGGCAGAGATGCTGCATAGCCCCTTTGCCCCGTCCAAGGCACAGCACAGCTGTGTCCAGTTACTCCAGCATAGCATCCCTTGGGAACTGATTTTCTGGAACAGAAGTGACTTGACTCGAGAGTAAAGAAATCGTTTTTATTCCAGAGTGGAATGGCTGCACAAGGGACACATCCTGGCAGTTTTACCAATGTAATTATTCTGTCCAGCTGTAGAGGCAACTTTTCGCATGTAAGCAAGCGCCGTAAGGTACATTCCTACTCGTGTATGGCTCTGCGTTTTCCCAGAGTAAATCAGTCAGTCTGTTCATGTTTCTAATCTTTATGGACCCCTTTGTGTTACTTTATTATCAGCACTCGGATAGTCAACTCCTCTCTGTTTTGCATTACGTGCAAATTTCATTACTGTAAGTATTTCCTTCCTGTAATGGGGATACTTAGCAATAGCCATGTCTTGCTCTGATTCCTGCTATCCTCAGTAGACACATTCTCACCACTTGATAGGCTGTCATTCATCATCACCTTTTGTTGATGTTTTCAATCCTCCTGGTAATATTTATATCCAGAGTAATATGTATTAATTAGGCAAGTAAGACTTGTTTTGAGAGACTCTGAAATGCATCACTAAAATTCAAATAGCATCAGCCTTGCTCCCCTCATTCATTAAACTACCTGACAAAGTAATATAGTCTGCCCAAGACTTTTTCTTCATAATCACATACTGCATCTTTCTTAAGGTTCCGTCATCCTTTTTTTTTTCCTTGTAAACTCACTTCTATTAGTGTACAACCATTGGATCTAATCTTAAATAACATAAGGAGTCATTTCTCAGGTAACGCTTGCTTCAATCATTGTAATCCAGTATAATCCCATCTGACGGTCACTGTGTCTTAAAGGAGTCTGCAGTAGCATTCAGCCTGAGATGCAGGTGCTTTTCGTGTGTAAGATGGGAAGAAGTGTCTTAAATTGGCACCCCTGCCGAACCAGACTGCCTTTTAGATTGCATATGAACTCTGAATTGCTTTTCACCATTAGGGCAAATGAGATGCTGAGAGGATGCCCGTGAAGTTTTCTCAGGGTCAGCTTTCTGTTCTGACGCGCATCCACTGATCCCTGATCTTCAGTAAGGAAAAGCTACAAATGCTCTTTCTGCATTAGCACAGTTAAACTGAAAATCTGGGAGAGGTGGGTTTTAATTCCATTTTCCTGAAGAAGGTTTTTTTTATTCATGCAGAGAATTTATATTAACTTGTTTGTACTTCTTAACTGTCCTGGGAATGAAAGTTACTTAATTTTCAAAAGATAAAGGCAAAATGAAGCAGAAATCTTGGGACTCTGGTATTTTATCTCCTTGTGGATGAAGGAATAAGTAAAAGAATTTGTTGCCGCATATTCAGTGGTCCACTGTAAAGGGTAATTTTTTTCTGAAATAGGGATGAAATGCCCTTTGGAAATATCATCATTGACTATAGAGAAGCCTAGACAACTAGGTGCTTACTCTTCAGAGGACAAATATTGTGTGAAATTGATTAACATCATTTTTCCACATCTCTGTCCCTTTCAGCTGCTTGTGGCCTCATAGACCTGGAGCCCATTAGCAACGAAGAATATGGGCAAACTCAAGACACAGGGTTTGTTTCTAGATAAGGCAGCATGATTTGGTGGTGCCACTATTTACAGTGTGGTTAAAAGCGTTCGGAGATGGTGATGTCCACAAATAGTGCATTGCAAACTAGATCTGAAATATAGGTTATGAATATTTTCTTATACAGGTGGTGAATACAAAGTTGCCGCATTAGGTAGGAGACAGACCATGAAAGCATTCACATTTTTTTAAAAGCGTTTGCTAGAAATACCAGTTTCAGCCTTTTACAGCCTGGTGTCTAACCCTTCCCTCATTTTTGACTGATCGTTCTGAGTGATCCGCCCTCAGATCTACCCTCAGTAGTCAAGGAGCACTTGGCACGAAGTGGATGTTAATTGATACTAAACTACTGTAGGAGCCTATGGGATTACATTTCATAGTTACATAAAAATCGAGGTGAGCAAGATTACTGGCACTACGGTAGATTCCAGAAGACATAATAGTCATTTGCTGTCTTGAATACATTTTCTATTGCTTTGCAGAAAATTAGGAATGCAAGTCATTTAAGTGATTATTAATGGAATTTGTGTATCTAATTAATTCTTCAGGGTGTCCTCTATGGAAAATTGATTTGATTGTGTCATGGATTGCCGTGTTGGTCAGGTGTCTGAGTGACACTGTGGATAATGCTGGTTTTTTTAACATATCAGTCTGCTATCGTCAGAATGGCAAAAATGTACAGAAATGTGCAGAACTGTACAGAAATTTGCAGGAGCAATAATTACCTTTGCAGAGGAGCTTACTTGGAAGGAGATGTTTTATAACCATAGCTACTATATAACAGAGCACCCATTATTGAGGAATCTGGCTCCAGGTGTCTGCTTTCTCCATAACATCCTTTGGGAGTGAGGACAATGTGCTTGTCGAGGGGCACAGAAAGAAGCAATTAATTGTACTGTAGTTATGTTGTAGCTGGTTTCATTTTTACACTCAGTGCTTGAAATAAGCTGCTGGACCTACTCTGTTAATGCAAACAGAGAAGCAGAAGCTGAAGAGGTGTGTTGTTACTCAACTTGTCTCACAGCTCTCATTTCACTTTCCAAATTACCTATAACTTTCTGCAGTATGAAATTAATGATAGATGTGTGACAAGAAAAGTCTCATGACAAGTGTCATTAACGCTCTCTAGGAAAAGATGTAGTTTCCATCCACTCTGGCTTGGTGTCCTACAGTATATCTTACTGCCCTCCTTTTAGTAATGACCATACTTTTCAGTTCAGGGGGCACTTGGTCTACAGCCAGTTATGTCCGTGGGTGCCTTTTAGTTGACCTTCACGAAGGCTAACCGGGTCCCAGTTGCCAAAGTTTCCTAGAGAGCATCTCCTGATATCCATTTCCAGATTGCAGGTAATGAAAACATGTTCCACAACAGTCTTGCCTTTCCAAAAGGCTAGTGCTGATTTTGTACGCAGATGTCTATTCCCATATCAGCCTGAGTAAGGCCAGATCTCAGGAGGTCAAGAAGCAGCTCAGGACTCTTTTATAAAAAAGTGTGCTCCTGATAGCCCTGGCTGCATGAGCACCCTCTGTGTCTGTCAGCTTTAAACTGCTGTGAAGGAGCAGTTCTGAGAGAGGCTCTGTCAGATCTGAATTGATGCTTTCATCCGGATACAAGCATAATATTGATAGTGTGTTTCCTTTATTTCAAGTTGGCCTCGTGATTGCTCCAAGAGTAGTCTTCTCAGTACTCTGAGAGACATGGTTTCTGCTGACTAGTTACATGAGGGGCAGAGCGGTAACAAAGACCAGCCTTTTATTGTCCCAAAAGAGTAGCAACATGCAGGTGTTTTGGGGTTTTGTGCTTCACGTGGAAATTTCAGAATCAAATGTTCCATCACCTCTGATTTTGCACCTAAAAATGTCGGATGTGTGTCCCCAGCTACCTTACAGTGCTTGGAAATCCCACCAAAAGGGATACAGTGTGGGACCTACCTTGCGATGGCACTGACAAAGAAATAAAGGGTTTTCCCATTTTAGCACTTTCTAGAAATTCACCGAATCTAATACCACCTGAGTGTAGACAATGTGGAGTAGGAGATTATTCACAGAGAAGGATTCCCCTCACCCTTTCCAAAGGTTGCAAGAGGCTTCCCAAATCTGGTAACAGACAATGTCTATATTAGAGTACAAAAGAGCCACAGCTACAGCGTGCCAAAGCAGAACAGCATGAGGGATCACGTTTTACTCCAGTGTGCCGTTTCACGAGGGTATTTATTTTGCCCACCAGGGTATCCCATGAGGAAGGATTTTCAATACGTAACAGTGGGTGCACAGGCCAACTCTACTGCTTACAGCCATCGCCGCTCCTGTTACCGCTGCCGATCGCAGCCAGAGGTTCTGGCAGGCTGAAACGTGAATGATACCAGCACAGTGCAGTCAGCGCGTGCTTCTGGCGCCATTGCCATAAGGATGCCCCCAACCTAGTTAGCAATGGGAAGCGTAATTATTGCTGAGTTGTGTAAGGCACAGAGATAGGTACCAGGCACAAGAACGTGCTGAATGATGAAAATCAGCCTGCTCATCTTTGCTGGCAAGGTTTTCTGATGGTGCCAGTGGCTTACTCAGATAAGCAAAAGTACTACTTTTTTCTTTTTTTTTCTTAATGAATAGTGTTAATCTGATTAGCTAATTAAAAACACTCAAGAAGTGCATTCATTCTCCCTTTCTCTGAAGGAAAAACTTGTGTCAGTACTTTCAAGTGTGATAATCTTCATTAAAGAATTACTATGTATGTGCAGGTCCTGGTTTAATTATGTCTAACAGAACTCCAGCTCTGATACCGAAATAGACAAATATTTCACAAAGAGAAGATGAAGCACTGCAAGCTACTGAATCATCTGGAGTACGAGAGATGACATTTCTGAGAATGAGATGAGAGGTTTTTGGTGTGGCACTGACAAAAGCTGTCATTAACTGAATTTTTTGACCTCTCCTTCCTAAAACATCTTCCTCGTGGAAATACAGACATCTTAGCGATTCTGTGGGCTATTTTTTGTCAGTCTGTGTCCATTAAATGTACACAAGAAAGCAGTGAAATATCAGAGAGATCGAGTGCCATATTTGAAGCTAGTTTCATTCTCTTAAATGGGCTGGCAGTTTTGCTGTGGGAAGGAAGTGACTTCAAATTGATCAAAGAATCTGAAAACTAGTTTGAAAGCTCTTTAATTTTCCTTTTCTTCTTTCTTCTTTTTTCTTTTCTTTTTTTTTTTTTTTTTTTTTTTTTTTTTTTTTGTTGCTAATGAAACTTCCATTCCAATCTAACATCAACTTTTCAAGTATTCAATCCTTGGATTAGAAATAAAGGAGAGGACATAGGTGTGCGTAGGCTTTTTAACTAGCTGCAAGATAAAAGCCAGTGACCACCTTGCCCAGTCGGTGTGTGCATGCGTCAGCAAGGACATCACATGCTGGGACTGTTTCACAAATGACTTAGACACAGAAATAGCCGGCAGGTCACTGAAGGACTTCTCCAGCAGCAGATCACTTAATCAGACTTTATGAGTTGACGGCGGAACCAATCCCTCCCCGGCTGCCCCAGTAGCGCCTGCCTCCACAGGCAAACTCTTAGGGCTGGCTTATCCAAGGATTGAGCAACTCAGCCAACACATAACAAAGATTACCCACGTGGAGGAGAACTCTTGTAGATTATGAGGCTCCGGAGTTTGCACAGCTGTGAGGTGCATGCCTTTCCATCATTCCTGGCTCCTCTTTGATTTTTGGGGTTGTTGTTTTTTCCCAAAAACGGTTCGAGATATTCCTCAGAAATGTCTATGCAGAAAGAGACACGTGTCTTGTTTGCTTCACTGGGGAAGCTCATGACAATAGGAAATGTCATAGGAAAATAGACTGAATGCTTGAATAATCCACAGAGTTAACTGTAGTTCGACTGTGACCGACATGGTATTTATCCCACTAGAGGCTTAGGAAGTCTTGTTCTTGTAAAATACAGTTGAGAATCAGACAGAGTCTGTTTGCTGAGATTTTGCACTTCAGAAAGTAAGTTTGCAATGTACAGTCATGCCATAGCTGATAGTTGGTGTGATATTTTACTCAGTTCGGTGGACACATCGATGACTGTAGTGGTGTGAAAATATCTACATGCATTTGAAGATGCTCTGTGTACAGTAACACCAAGAAATTGGCACTGCTCTTACCTTGGCCAGGCCAATACAATGCAAGAGTACAGGAGAAGGATTCACAAGTTTGTTTGCAGTGAATTATTATTTTATGCAATAATGTTCTATTATCCGCATTGCTTTTCACATATATAATTTATGGGTTTTGCATAGTAAATGCATTTCATTCCTGGAGGAGCTCCCACTTTTCTGATGTCTGTTATCCTAGCTAACACTGGGAGCTGGAGACTCCAGAGCTATTAATCTTAGTTTTTACAACTGCCCACTAAAGAGACAGGCTTTGTGTCAGAGGCTTAATATGTTCATATCTAGGGCTGTCGCAAACTCAGATCCACAGTGTGTCAGAGCACAGAGGGACAAATAATGCCCAGTGATGAATGGGCCACATCCAGATCTCCTGCTGCATGAGTAGTTCCACAGCTAGACCTTTTCATCATGTCTCTTTAAAATGTTCAGACTTCCTTTTCCGCTTGGTAAATCAGAAATAACTCCGCTGCCGTATAGTTTGAAGAGACAATCAGACAAATCAAGTGCAATTTATCAATTTCTGAACCAGAATGAAATGCACAAAGAAAACAATTTCTTTCTGAACAAAACATAAGAACAAGCAAGTGAATGAAAGCAGCAATATTGCATTGTTTTTTTATTATCTCAAATCAACGTAATATTGATGATGTATCATTATCAAAATTTATTCAATTATGCATTGCTATAATTTGATATATTTTATAATTTATGTATCATTTATCATTAGACAAAATCTGATTATATTTTGTTAGAGTCAGAAAGTCTATATAAAATAATTGGGCTTGGATGGATTTGGAATGAAATAGTTTTACCTCATCCACATATTTTTATCCATTTAAGGATAAAAAATAGGAATTATGCACAACACCAACATTTTATTTACATTGACATAAACATGGAAATTCATCAGTGAAAATGAATCTTATAATAAAAAACATGCGTTTTTTGACCCATCCAAGTAAACGCCAATATATAATGTTGCAATTTACTTTGCTAATGATGATGACTAGGGCATATAAAATACTAGAAAACTCCCTTTCAAGATTCATTCAGAAAAGCTCTAAAAAAAAAAAAAGCAAACCTCTTTTGTTTCCTTTGGTAGCATTAACAGTCTCTTTTTTTACTTTTTATCAAAATACTTCTTTGTCAAAGGATGCTCATGGAATTAAAAAAAAAAAAAAAAGCCAGTGTACATACATTTATGTTGGTGTTTAAAAGGTAATTTGTCCAAGCCCTTGGTCTTGCATGGATATGTTTAGTCATTCAATTAGGGAGGAGAAGCAACGTCTCATGACAGGTGCCTGACTACAGCTTAGCCCCTACTAAGAGTCCCTGGGATGATCAGGGGTATTTGTCCTTGAGCACTGCAGCAATACAAGTAAAAACCCTAGCAGATACGGAATTTAGTCTCCAAAAGTATGCTTTCATCTGCGTAAACTGATTCTGTATTATACTATGCAGCTAACTGTATGACATGGAAGCGCTTTTAAAGTCTATGGGAGCAGACATACAGGCCGAAGAGCTAACTTCAGCTGAGAAATATTTGGACCACATACTTTGCAAGCAATCCCTCACACAGCCCAATAATATTAATCTGGGAAGTTTGCTGGGAATCATAGAATCATAGAATCATAGAATCATAGAATCATAGAAT
>VXBO01009521.1:99986-243944 GCA_013400135.1 Rhinoptilus africanus
GTTAAGTTCCAAGGAGGCCTTAGCTTTCCTAGTTGCCTCCCTACATCCTCTGACAACTGTCCTATATTCCTCCCAAGTGAGGAGGAATCATTAGAGTCTTCAACCCGGCAGCCAGCTTTTTCCAAAATACTAAAGCAAGGCATGTCACAGTAGAAATAGTATACTAAATTTTCATTCCTGAGGGCACCTATCAACCGTTTGTTGTTCCTCATTAAGCTGTCCTGATTTGAAGCAGCCATAAAAAATGAAGTCTGAAGGATATCAAGTCATATAAATATTCTGTTAGCTAGGACGAAGGGCTCAGTTATGGCTTCCTCATGAGCCCTATTCATGAGGCAGGGCGTTGGATCACTACCTAGTCACATTTTTTTATTACTTTCTCCCTATTTGGTGGGTGACCTGGGTTAGGGCCATGCTCAGGACCAGCTTGATATCGGGGGCGATGGTACCTTGCACCCATGTGTGATGAGACTGGAAGAAGCCACAGGTCCTTCTCCTGTGGCTGCTGGCCTGCAGGGGATGAGGGAGGGATGTCCTCCTCCTGTAGGGAGGAGACACGTGCTCCATATCCTCTCCCTGCTGTGGAACCTAATCGTTATCTCAGTCATAAGGTAGCAGTGACCCCCAAGTTAATATTAGAAACAGTTTTCTGTGAAATGCCGCTGAAGTGTAAAACACAATGCCTCTTGCCTGCCAGTCAACTTTGCTTATTTCTCAACACAAGGGTTCTTGGCAAACAGATTTACCGACCAGCATTCACTGAACTACAAGTCTCAAGACAGTACTGGAGAGCATCGTCACATAATGAAATTCATATATCGGCTTTTCTCATTGTGAACGCAACTGCCCATTCTGTCCATCCAGCCAAAGACCAGCAACCTGCCATGTGGTCTCTTTGTCCAGGTAAAGTCATTCCCATGAAGCAGAGCTAACCCTTGCCATGAACTGCTTCAGATTGGCCTCAGCTAAGCAGTTAACTTTGCAAAACTATCATTTACTTCAAATAATTAAAACAGTTGAAAAATATCAATCTGTTCAGGAAGGAAAAAAATAAGTTATTTTTCTGAAGTACATTTTTTTGCGTACATAACATTCTAGTGCTGTCTATAAACACAAGGCTACGAGTTTTATTCATTACCGTTCATTTCAGCTTCTTTTAATTATTATTCGACAATTTCTTTATTAAGGGACGTGGGCTTAGAATTTCACACTTAGTTAAACACCACTTAACCCCCTGACACAATCTGCATGTATCCCATTAAGTGAAATTTTTGCTAATACTATCCCAGTTAAGCAGTTGTCATTACCATTCACTATCATTAGGCTAAACAGGTTCTCTGGGATGTAGCCTAATAAGGCACGATCCTGATTACGCACATCCTGATTAAGAGAAGTATGCATTATTACACTTATTTGTCTGTCCTGGGAGGAAAAGACCTTACATTTCAGAATGCGGCTGACCTTACTTAATGTTAAATGTGAGGCAGTTTTGGATCTGGTAAAACTCGGCTGTGTGGCAGCCCTTATTTTGTGTCTTCATTATATGAAATTGTTGCTAGAATTATCTTTCCCTAAAAAACATTTTGAGTTTGGCCCCCATCTGAACAAGTGGAATTGTCTTTCTGGATAGAAACCATATTCTTAACGACACTTTAAAATTTTACTCACACTCTTAACCAATTAGTTATGATCTAAATTTTATGACTTGGCTTTAACTGGTCACAGGGCTTAATTTCCTCATTGTTAATGGAGTAGTCTATAGGAATTATGCTCTTCAATGAAAGTTGTATAATGCTTTTGTTAGCTCTTTCCAGTCCAGAACTAGTGTTAGTATTTATGTTTAATAGTGTTTGTGATATGCAGCAAAGTGATAACTTCTTGATTGCACCTTCCAAATGAAACTATGAAATTAAAAGTTATCTTTTCAGGTTGCATATCTGTTCTTTTCCTAATCTGAGATGATAAAATGTATCCCTTTGTAATCTAAGGAAACAGCTGAATGAGGCGCCTGTACACAGTATGTGCTCAGTAATCTCAGTGCAGGTTTTATTTGAGAAGAAGCCGATTAGGAGAACTCCACCCTGAACGCCTCACAGTGCACACAAACGGATGCACCTAACTGGCATCCTGATAAAAAGTGCAAGAGTCAGTGCCATTTGCTTCACTACGTGCAGGCAAGTAGATGACACAGCTTATTCCTCTGGGGCAGGTTATTCCAAAGCTCTGTCCCTAGAGTGCTTCTGTGGCATAAAACCTGGGCTCGGCTCATACAGTTTCCCTGGCCCTGTAAAGCAACTGAATGAATCAGCTGTGCTTCAAGTCATTTTTACATGGCTTTATCACTGTGTGCACAGCTTGGCCACAAATTGCTTATTTCAAGCAAGTTGTGAAATAAAAAGTGGCTGTACCGAGTGCTGAATGCCAGCCTTGGCTTTGCCTCTGTGCCCTAGAGCCACGTGTGCTTGAGAGCCCGATATACAGCATGTTTCCCAAACTTAAACATAAACCTCTTTTGGCACGCACGTGCATGACCACCTGAGTTAACAGCGGTTCGCCCTCCACCAGGATGATGGGGTGAAGCCATCTGTAGCTTCTGCTGTTTCAGGTATCTGTTCTTGGTCCTCTGCTCTGGCATTACTGGCACTTGAACAGCAATTACAGGTAGTTAGCAGTCCCCTGGTCAGTGGGAATACTTGAAGCTAGTAATTGCTGCAGGTTTTCGGTCCTGCTGCACTGCAGGAACAGACCTATTGGCTGAAGAGACACTGAATGTGTAGCTCGAGGCCTGATGGCATCTGGTCTGATGGCTGGCTGCCCCAGTCCCACTTATCTGAGCCTCTTCCCCTCCTCTTCCTATCCCTGCTCCTGGCCATACAATTCTGCTTTTTCTATTACAGCCCTCATCAGACCTTACGGAGGGTGTATTCAACTACCCAGCCTGGAAGAAAACTGTTAATTTTCTTTTTCCCCGCTATTCTAGTTTCTTCCAAAAATAATGAATGAAACCAGCTTACAGGCCTTGTAAAGAGAAATTGCAGAAGCTTGCAATCAGGAGCAGAAGAGGTGGGAAAAGAGTTCACTGGGACTCCGCTTTTCTGATAGCAAGCTGTTAGATCAGCTTATCTGGCACGTCTCTGTCTGGGGAACTGCAGAAATACAGATTGACAGTATCAATCTCCTTCCCTCAGGAAGCACTGTCATACTCAGAAATGGAGCCAGAGAGTATTTAGCTATCCCCTGCTGCAAGGATAGGTTGACTTCATTACTTTGAAAGAATTACCAGTTGTTTTGGAAAAGAGTGAGTGGGAGCAATATTTCATCTTTTGTCTTAGGTGAGCCGTTGTCTCCTGCTTTGCAGAAACTTTTGAGAACTTGGTGTTGCTTACCAAAGTCACTGGGTCATCACTGGTCTCTCTCCCCCCAAAATGGCATGTTGCCTAGTCATTAGTTTGCTTGTGGTGGCTAATTTTTTTCAGCTCCTAATTGGAACATTTAATTGTGGAATTTTGTCCTCAACACAACTGAGAAGGGTCTGTTCCTGTACAGTAGGCAGGTAGTCAGCTGAATATATGCTAATTAAACACCCATCATGATATGGCTTACTGAGTTTTTCATATGAGACTGGTTACTGTACTTTCTAATTCCAGCATGGTTCAATGAGAAATATTTAACTCTGCAACTTACTGTCAGTAGCTTTTCTTCTGAGAATCTTGCTTTCTCCATAGGAATCAAGAACTCATACATGTCCGACAAGTAACAAGTGAAAATGGTTCAGGTTGCCTATTCCAGGCAGGCTGGAAACTCTGCAGGTGCTTTCAGTTATCCAGCAGCAAAGCTGGATAAGCCTGCCTGAGTTCACGTGGGGGAGTGGGGTGAAGAGGAGACACGGAGGGCGTGAGGTGGAACTGCCCATGCATTGGGTTACAAGATATGGTCTCACAGGATCCCTTTTTCATGGGATCACACAGCAGGGAATGAGTTAGAGGAGCACTATCAACTCTGGTGCCTCTGAACATGGAGTTCAGCAAGGCGTTCGACACAGTCTCCCACAGCATCCTCATAGGGAAGCTTAGGAAGAGTGGGTTAGACGAATGGACAGTGAGGTGGATAGAAAACTGGTTGAAAGATAGAGCTCAGAGGGTCATGATTTGGGGCGTGGAGTCTAGTTGGAGATCAGTGACGAGTGTTGTTCCCCAGGGGTCAGTACTGGGCCCAGTGCTCTTCAATATATTCATCAACGACCTGGATGAGGGGATAGAGTGCACCCTCAGCAAGTTTGCTGACGACACAAAGCTGGGAGGGGTGGCTGACACCCCGGAAGGCTGTGCCGCCATCCAGAGAGGCCTGGACAGGCTGGAGAGCTGGGCGGAGAGGAACCTCATGAAATTCAATAAGGGCAAGTGTAGGGTGCTGCACCTGGGGAGGAATAACCCCCTGCACCAGGACAGGTTGGGGGTGACCTGCTGGAGAGCAGCTCTGGGGAAAGGGACCTGGGAGTCCTGGTGGAGGTAACGGGCACAAACTTGAGCACAGGAAGTTCCATCTAAACATAAGGAGGAACTTCTTTACCTTGAGGGTGGCAGAGCCCTGGCACAGGCTGCCCAGGGAGGTGGTGGAGTCTCCGTCTCTGGAGACATTCCAAACCCGCCTGGATGGGTTCCTGTGCAACCTGCTCTAAGGTGGCCCTGCTCTGGCAGGGGGGTTGGACTAGATGATCTCCAGAGGTCCCTTCCAACCCTGTGATTCTATGAATCTATGGGCTACAGCCAATCTACAACTCCCATACAATAGTGGGTTTGTAGACACTGTTGTCCCCAGCCTGGTCTCCGTGGGCCAGCTGCAATCCCTTGGTTGGGCCACTCCGCGTAGGTGCTCCCAGGAGAAGGGAGGTGCTGGTGCTGTGCTGCCAGGGTAGGCGCTGTAGATGTTGCAAGGTTGGAGCTTGAGGTGGGACCAAATGAATGTTTCTCACTCAGGCAACTTGACCAGTGTGTTAAACATCTCTGAGGGTGTTACAGGCTCCTTTCCTGTAGCACCAATTCTTCGTTCCGGCCACTTCGTCCCACCCTTAGGCTGCAACAGCAGCCCAGATTTTCAAGTGCTCTGCATCCTAATGCTGTGTGGCAAGCTGATACATTTCCATTGCTGAACCTAATAAAAACAGTGGTTGTCATGGTTTACTAGCAAAACTTTAGTGCTAACTCAGAATCATGGCAAAGTGCCCAAATAGCCTACACTCTGCGTTCTGTACAGTCTCAGAGTAGTTATCAGTAATTGCATCTCCACCCCCTCCCTATTACATATACTCCACATACCATCCAGTTCTTCACATTTATTATTCAGGGCACTTTTTGTTGGAGATTATTGCAGCTAACTTCCCAAGAAAAAGGACAGTCAATGGCTTTAAAATACAATGTTCTCTCTTGTTTGTGTTATCTTTCTGCAACCCTGCTTTGTAATGCTGTTTCCTGAAATTTATTGCTACTTCTCCATTCCATGGGGGCTTCCAAAAGGATGGCTGATGTCACAAGGTTACAGGTATTTATAGCCTGGTCTCATTTCCACATATGTCTTGGACAGATAACTTTCAACGGCATATGTACCTGAGCCCTGGTTATGTGACAGGAAAAATAAAATGCAATTCTGTTTATATAACAAATCAGATTATTTTGCTTTGCAAACAAGAACTATATGGGAAACTATATGTGACCTCTGTGTAAAAATAAACATCTGCTTCCATCAGCTTAGAATATTTATGACATGAGACTAACAGAAGCAGTTAGGAAGCAGGATCTCATGGTTCACAGTGGTCATTCTGAAACCCAAAGCAAAATGAGACTGATGTTTACCTCTGAGTCAAGATACTCTCTTTGTTTTGTAATGTTTCTTTTCATCCTCCTAGAGTTCACATCTCAATAGCTTAGGTCTAGGGCTTGTGTTTAATTCTCGCTCAGCCTCCGATTGAGAGGATCATAATTTAATACATAGCAAACATGTCTGTTTAGGAGGAAAGAAGGGGAAAGTATGTTGCTGTTGGGAAGTTTTCCAAAATTTACATTTCACTTCCAGGGAAGTCAGAATACTAAAGCTGTGCCCGTGAAAGGTAATTGTCGATTGAGGTATTTACCATCTAGTAGTAGCATTTCTTGTTAATCCCCTGCTGTTAAAGATTCCTTAACGTTGCAATCCATAGCACCTTTGTGCCTGATGAAGTCAATGAAGGCAGCTCTGAGCTGCAGGAGCCAGCGGTATAAAACCAGCAACCGTGTGGTGATTTGGTACCTGTATAAAAACTGCAGCTGAACAGTGATTTGGCAAAAGGCCGGAATGCTGTTGACAGATATAAATTGGACTGGATACTCACATCACAGGTTTGAAATGTCTATGTTAGAGTGCATCCAGTCAACCGGATACCTGCACCTCCACAGAGCTGATTGTTAATCTAATCCGATGCACTATATTGTTAAAATGATGGTATAGAAAGTGATATTCAAGGACTATTCACATGCATAGATGGGGCAGAAAAAGAATTCCTGGGGTAAAAGCCTGCAAAGGGTTTGTTAGCATTTTAATCACAGGAAATGAACCTACCAAAAATTAGGTCTTTATTTTGTTAAATACAGTTGAAACCCATAAGAACAGACTGTTCCTCACCTCAGAGAGCTGATAAACTATAAGTAACCCTGTCTTACGTTGAGGAGTTTGATGGGTAGTTTCTGTAAAGTCAGTGGTATTTACAGTAGCACAATTCACTCCTCTGAATAAAAGTCTCACAATATGTCACAAAAGAGAGAAAGCAGAAAACAAGTAGGAGAAAATAAATATACCTGACCTCTTTTCACAGATGAGAAACTGAGGCACAGAACAATTGCAGAACTTCTGACGATGACTCACAAGCTCTCAAACCTCATTAGTCCTCTAAGGAGATTGCTTCCATAGCAGGTGCTGTGACTGTCCCATTTTCAGGAGGTTGGATACCCAGCTTAGTCCACTGAGTGGACTACAAAACTTTATCTCATCCTAAAACTCCAGAACTCCAAAAGAGTTGTCCCTGCTGCCCGCCTGGAGTTGGTGGAAAGAGTGAGACATCTGGAAAAGCAATCCAAAACGCCCCCATTTTGAAGAGGGGATGATTTAGAGCTCATCAGTAGGAGACCCTGGACACCGGCATCAGTCAAGGTCCTCTCTGGAAGCTTTGGTGTCTGAGTCAGGGCTGCCTCTCTGTGGAGCAGCCAGAATCCAAGCCTCTCCCCTAAGGAGAGCAGTCAGTGTCTGCTCTTTGAAAATAAAAAACTTTCCTTTTTTTAAAAAAAATAAACAGTCTTAGGTGGTGAGTCTTTGAATTGTAGACCAGCCTAGTCAATAGTCATGTAGTCAGAGCCTTAGATCCTGTATCGTCCTCGGAAAGAGCACAGCGCACCACGTCCATGTTAGCCCTTTGGCAGCACCTCTAGCCCAGAGGCGGGTAGCTCTGTGGTGGTGGGACACAGGTCTGAGCACTTCTCGCATGAGAAGATATTGTCAGTGCTGGGTGATACCTTCAGGGGAGCTGAGGGATGCTGGTGTGTACTGTTTCTGTACGTCACCTCGTGTCTGCAGGGATTGCTTAGACTGAGGGAGCACTGGGTGTGTGCAGGAAGGGAGGGTGCTGACCAAGTAGTCTTCTGCGGAGCCCGTGAAAGGAATAACTGAAATCTGTCTAAGCCCTGTGCTAAACCCCCTAGGCACTTGTGCTCTTCTCAAGACCTAGCTCCCGATTTTCCGTGGCTATGGCAGCTCTACAGGATGTGAGCTGGCACGAAGCTGAATCCTTCCTCTTGCTGGCACCATTATGTACTTCCACAAAAAATGGGCCAATAATCCACCTTTTAAATCTTCCTTTATTTTAATTTTCCATGACATGAGAGAAACTAAGACAAATATTAATTTTACTTTGTACTATAGTTCTATGGGGAGAATAAGTAACTGACAAGATCTAAACAATATGTCTCTGGATTCTCTTTCCTTTCACTGCATTTGCTATTAGCTTTATAACCATGTCTTTACTGTGATGACATTTTATATTAAAGGAAGCTTTTGGATTATAAATTAGATTTAGCTACTAAAAGCCATGTCATGTCTTTTATTGCATTTTTCATTTCTTGTTATTATTTTATGAGAATTCAGGCTGTGTACTAGCTTCCAGCAATTGTAGATCTCCCCCTCACACTCACACATCCAGGGTTGTTGGGAGAGTGAGTAGGAATAGAAATGGAGTATCATCAGTATGGAAGCTACAGGCAAGTTCAGCAGGTCTCAGGTCTTATAATTAAATTAAAAACCCTGAAGAAAAAGGCAGTCTGGAGATGCTTTTTATGGCAATTCCAAACCAAATTTGCAGTCATGGCAAGCAGGATTACCCCCACTTTTTGCAAATTAGCTAACATGCTTTTTATTAGAAGCAACCACTGAACTGAATAAAAACAACAGTTGCAGCCACCTCTGTGGAAGCTGTTTTCCTCGCAGCCAGACGCAGACCCAAACCTAAACCTCTGTTGGGAGCAATCCCCTAATCTGAGAGCAGCTAGAATCTAACTTGATCACCAGGTCTTCCTGCATCAGGCAGGTACATAATAACATAGTGACAGTCAATACCAAGCTCATTCATTTGTACTTCCAATTTTCTTGGTGCACAAAACCCCCTATGGAATAGCAGTTGTACAAAATAGTTGTGAAAATCACTTCTGTAACAGCCCCTCAAAGTGTTAGGGTCCAACAGGCAAGGCTTTTATCCTTCATAGCCTTCATGCCACAAACAACCTGTTGTGTAATGGAGCAGGCCTTCAGACACGGTCACACTGCAAGGGGATCACGCTGAGCTCCTGGATAAGCCGTGGAAGGGTTTTTAATTGCAAAGAAACCTTGCACAACATAGCAGGGAAAGGCGTGAAGAGAACTTCAGCCAAGCTACTACAGAGAAATCCAGGATGAAATTATATATTTAATGCACAGTTATTCAGCAAAGTTACATAGAAGTATGTATTATGTATGGATTTCAATCATTATTAATTGTTCTATTCTGGTCCAAACACTTCTTAGGACAAGTAACAGGAGTTTATCGTATACATCTGTAGCGTACAGGGAACAAGGACAAGTGCTCCACTGTGATCCTTCAGAATAAATATGCTGCCTCTGGGCAGTACAGCAGCTGGAGGAAGGTCTGTGCATGGCAAAAAAAATAAAGGCAGAACTCTTATTTTGGGTCCTCCTCCACCCAAGGCAGCTGCACACTGAGAATGGGAAGGGGATGTAAAGGTGATATGCACAGGGCTGGACGTGTTAGCTATGCTCATACCTACGGCAGATGCGAGTGTGAAAGCAAAGCAACTGAGGCTTCTCTGATCTGTTCTTGAGTGAGCTCTCACCTCTACTGCAGAGG
Source organism: Rhinoptilus africanus (assembly GCA_013400135.1). Classification (NCBI taxonomy): domain Eukaryota; kingdom Metazoa; phylum Chordata; class Aves; order Charadriiformes; family Glareolidae; genus Rhinoptilus; species Rhinoptilus africanus. Next base: position 109,405 of record VXBO01009521.1, read on the forward strand.
CCTCCAAAGCTCGCATGAACAGCCATCAATACAGAATGCATTTTGAGAGAGGTTTCCTTTTCTTCCACTTCCTGTAGACACAACACTTACTTTTAATGGATAATTTCAGTTATCTTTCTCCTTTTAATTTGCTAGAATGGCTCAAGGCCAAATTATTTATTTTGGGGAGTTATTTCTGATCAGCAGGAATCAAATGGAAAACGAGACACTATTGCATGCATTGTCAGAGCTTGTTAGATCGTGGCTATGTTGCCAGTATACTAAGGCAGTGTTCATTGGGCCATTTTGTTGGCTGGAAGACATCATTTCCTACTGAGAGTTTCCATCCTGAGAGTTTTTTGTGACTAAAAATGTAGCAAATGGTAGCAAAAGAGCAAGCACCAAATGTCACAGTCACCTTGCCAAGGTCTATCTTTGTCATTTCTGGACTTGATTTTTCTGTATATATTAAAAGTAAGTAGCTCTGAAGCTCAAAGTGCAGGATATCAGAGTAAAAGATAAAAGACATGCGTTTACAGCAGTGTAGTGGAGATTCTTTGTCTTTTTCAAGCAATTATAAATGGCAGATGTCATCTTGGCATGAAATATAAGTATTGCTAGCTGCCAAGGAGAACCTGTTTGTTAACGCTGCAATCATTCAAGCTGACAGTTTTGCTTAATAATACTTAAAGTAACCCTTTGGAGAGTAAGTATGTAGTGTAGATGTCAACATATATTTTCCAAAGCATTGATTTTGCTGGCAACATGGAAAGCTCCAGTGTTCTAAGGGTTAAATGACTGTTTATTAGTTTTTATTTTCCTTGAGATAACCATTTCATAAATTAATTATTGGGTTTAGGTTCTTTAGAGACAAGAATTTCAAAGGCCACATAATTTTCTTTTAGACTTCTACAAGCGCACCAGCCCACCACCGCCCATAATAGAACAGGCATAGTATTGTTTATGTTCCTGTAAGGAAAAAGCTTTTGCAAGGCTATTTTTAGGACTCAATGAAGTCAACGCTGATGTAGGAAACCTGAATAAAGCTTTATGTATGTATGTACGTGCTATTTACATTTATACAGGCTATTTCTGTACATGCATTAGAAACCTTCCGTTTAACCTGCCCAGTCCGTATATTCTGTCTCCATTGTGATCGTAATTTTCTGCAGTCAAAAACAGGATGTCAAACAAATGGCATTATGTAGGCTTCAAAACTTCCATATACATTGATCTGGCATGAACAGAATTTAGCTTTTGTTCTTTCTGTTTTTCCATTTTAGGCAAAAGTATTACCATCTATTATTAAGCAGACATTAGAAGAGTAAGAAAAGCTTATTACCTGAAACCTGCCTTTTCTTTGCAAAGGGATTGTCCATGACAGAACTCCAGTATTTCAGTCTCTGAACACGGACATTCACATAGCATCAATCAGATGCCATATATTCTCACACTTGGTTTTCAACATAAAAATTTTAAGAAGTTCTTTACTCAGACTACACAACTAAAAGAAATTTTTAATAATTCTCATTCATTTCCATAAATTTGTGCCTGTTTGAACTTCATGCAAATGATAAAAACGTTGCCATTTTTATTCTTATATTGCTGTTATAGCTCGTCTTTCTTGCTGAATTCGCACTGGGCTATTACATTGCTTCTAAAGGCACCAACAACAGAAGAAAATCTGGCACCTGTTGGTACAATTGAAATGCCATATATTTTATAATCATGCCAGGGAAATGACTGCACAGCTCTCTCCATTTTAATGGAACTTCATCCCCACTTAGATGTTTACTTGTTTATTCTGTTGTGCATCAAATATTATTCACAATCTTTAGTTACGGGCTTTTGAAAATCCTCTTCCATGCTATTATTCCCAAAGCCATCAGTATTTGTTTGCTATTATAATTCCTTTTTTTTTCCCCTAGGGAATATGTTTCTAAAGTAGGAAGTATTTTTACTGATTATATTGAGAATCCTTGTATAAAAAAATTGCAGGATTAGATCCTGAGATCCAAACCTGCAAACACATGAGCACACACTTCATTCTAATCCTCATTAAATATTTTTCTCCTATGGAAGTGCCTGAAAGACAAATGACTTAGTCTGTATTTGGCCAAGTTAGCCCTATTTACTCTTTTAAATTTTCCCCTATGAAACAACCCCTACAATTGTTTGAATTGTTTTGTAACTGAAATCCACAATCACTATGTGAAGGCCTTTCGGGGAGACTACATGCCTTCCATAATCTGAAATGGGTTTTGCCTTGTAGTTGAGGTTAGATTTATTTTCTAATTTAAGTGGAATCTATTCTCTAATTTAACTGGAGTGACAAAGTGGTGCAGAAAACACTGTTCAGAGATGGAAACCAGTGTAACAAATTATAAAAAAAGGTCTTTTGATTCATTGAGCTCTGGTTCCCCAATCAATTGAATCCAAATAAAAGATGTCCAAGGACTTCTAGGGCCTTCTGGTCAGATCAATATACATGTTTTAATGTCAGTTCAGTGACTGGATGCAATACCTCTTTTTTAATAAAATTAAGCTGTTTGTGGGCATCCCATACCCAGCTGAAGTATTTCTTTCCAAAGAAGAGATTAATAAGATTATCTGGCACCTAAATGGAAGCAATAAAGGTTTACTTGGCCTTTGGATATTTTGAGTCACTGAGAAATTTGCTTCCAATATATTATTCATATGAAATCTTATCTTTAACGTAGAAATGTTGTGTCTAAGCTATAAAGTATACGCTGATATACTCAAGACGGAGATTAAGTAAGAGGAACTTAAGAAGGACACATTTCCTTAGGGTAGATTGTGGGATGGATGGTAGAGCTCTGCAAGCTGAGCGTAAGACAATAAAAGCTCTTATATAACAATTCAGATTACCAAACCCATAGCTCAGAGACAGGGGAATACCTATATGTGCCGTGCCACTAGGTCTCTGGATGAAACAACTGGTCAGAGACTGGTTGCAGTCCCAGCCACCCAGTTTTTACAGGACTCTCTTGAAGCAGAGCAGTCCTGTACCGACTTTTGTTACAGACTGGGTCCCAACAAAATCCAGCTCTCAGGGAGCTTATTTGTGGCTGTTGCTAGACATAATTTAAAAAACAACAAAAAAAGCAAATTTTAAAAAAATAAAGCTTGAGAATGACAGGTAAGGAGAGCTAAAAAGAAAAGTATTACAGTAGATATTATATACTGGAGACACTCAAACCCCAGCTGGACACCTTCTTTAGCTGACTCTGAGCAAGAAGGTGTTGGACAAGGTGATTTCAAGAGGTCCCTGCCAACCTCAGTGGTTCTATGATTCTGTGGAAAGAAATTAAATATCTGTTCAACCCAAATTTAGGAAATATTTCTAAGGCAAACATAAAAGGCTCTAATCTTCATACAGAAACCACTCTGCAAAATAGTGGAATTTTTTAAACACGTAAGAACATACTAATTGTAAGAAAAAACTGAGGGGGCTTTAAATGACATTGAGATAGGGATTAGTCAAGATGACCTAGATTTTGTCCTGTTCACACAGTATATTCAAACTTTTCTGGTTTAAGGTATTTATTATATGAGGACATATTTTAATTTCCCTTATTTTGTGAGAAAACTAGGCCATATTTCCTTTCCAGCGAGTCTCAGTTAACACTCTGATATCTGGTAGTATGATTTCTGGGCACGTCACAGTAGTCTGACTTTTGTTTACTTTGTGCTGTTCTTGCTGCCATTGACTGTAAAAAATAAACAGTGTGGCAAATTGAATGGTACAAAAATCAAGCCTGGAATTCAAATTCCAGTTGGACTTAACTGATTCTGTCACTACACAAACATCTGCTTGATGAAAAAGTACATAGAAAACATAAAAGCTCTCAATGTCTCACACCTGTAGTCAGCTGTCAAAAATAAACAAGATTTTTCCTCAACCTTTCCTTCATGCTGAGGTTTGCTGTTCAGCTATTTTGAATGATGACACTTTTCGAACAGTGCTGCTGTTTTCATACATCTCGATTTGCTTATCAGATCCTTCATCCCCAGTGGTCATGCATCCAGAGCAACGCTATCAATGTCCTATCAGTCCTATCAATGTCCTCTACTCTTTTCATTCCTATTCAGATTACTGGTTTTTTGTCTTTGCTTTCTTGGCATTTGCTCTGAAATAACCTTTGACAGTTTTTCTATGGATAACATTAATCCAGTCCATTTATTTCCTAGACTAGGCATAATCGCTCAAAGGCATTCTCTTCCAATTTGTATCCCCATCTCAGATCTAAATATTGAACATTTGAATGAAGTAGACAATAGATAAGGCAAATGAGAGGCTTTTCCATGCAGCTCAAGTCTTATGATGCTGGTGTTTTACAAGGAGGTCCTCCTCGTCCATGCTGACTCCTGTGAGTGTGTCGATGTGGGATGGGTAAACCTCATGGAGCAGGATGGTGGTGTGTAGCCAGGTCTGGCTGGGTCACCCTGGCTAGCTGGGGTCTCAGGCAGAGAAGCAGTGCCCGTATGCGGCCAAGTGTGTAATTGTGCCCAGATGCGCTACAGTTCTGGACCAAAATTACTGTATTGCAGCTTTCCTTCAGGTGACCATCTCCCTTATTTAATGCCAAAGTAGCCCACATTAATGACATACTTAAACACAAGCTTTTAAGAAGCAAAATGAGCGACAAAAAACCTTCACTTAAGTACAGATGTGCATAACGTGTTCATAAACCATAGAAAAAGATGTTGGAAGGTAATCCGTTGCTAATGGCTGCTAGGGATGGTATTACCAGTGTTTCCACAAACTGTGTTTCATGTAGCCCAGTTGCATTAGTGCCAGAACAGTTCTCTTCCTCTTCAGTTTTCACAAGGTGAATCTGAACTGATGATTTTATCTGTCCTGTTAAAACATCACTTTGCCATTTGTAGTTTTCACTCATGCAAGGTGCTGTGTCGGAGATGATGGACAGACATGAAAAGAAAACAAAGACATCTGAAGGAAAGTTCTCTCTCGTAAATATATATGGACTAGTATGGAGAGGAGATAAACCACATCTCATCCCAGTAATCATTGCTGGTTGGCAGCCCAAGCCACCCTTCTTCCAGATCATTATTACAAAAGGAGGGATGGGGTAGAAGAAACAGCAGTAACACCAGAAGGCTGGATATTATCTGTAGCAAAAGATTAGATGACAAGTGGTCCTGGCTCAGCCACATGAGGAGGGAGATCAGGATAAGCCCCATACTGGGGCTGTGATCAGAGAGCTTCTGCTGGAGAGAGAGGCAGTGCTGGAGACTCCTGACCACCTCCCCACTGCCAGCGAGCAGCTCGGTGTCTGCAGGAGTCCACTGCAGTGCTAAAGCTGTGTGGCATCCTCTGACATCCAAGGCAATTGAGGGATTATTTAATTTACTGTATCCTACCAGGCAGCCTTCAGCAGAGCTTCACCAAGCAAAAAAGCCTCGGTTGTTCCCAAAACGCAAGGTAGTAGTCCTGGAGCTTTTAGTGTTGTAAGAAACATCAGTTAAGATGATTATTTGTGAGCTATTCAGTTTGTTTTGTGTATATCAATATGAAAGATGTCCCCAAAAGCCTATGTTCTATTCTTAATGGTAAAAAGCTTTCAGTGACTGTTACAGTGTTTTTCTTCTCAACTCCATTTTTGGTTTTGGTCATATGCTTGAAAAATAAAAACTTTTAAGAACAAGCAGAAGTTCTAGGGAGACGTAATATCTTGCATCAGACCAGATGGCTGTGGCTGGAAAAAAGGGACATGCTTGAGGGCACAGAAGCCCTTCACTTCTATGGCACTGCTATTACTACTGCATTTTCAAAGAAAAAACTAAAATTAGGGGGAAAAAAAGGTAATTACTTCTTCCTAAATTTCCCCTGAATGGCTCATAGAAAAAAAGCCCAGCAACAAAATCTGAACGCAGGCATCATGTTAGACAATAAAATTTTCTTTTCTCCAATGAGTAGCTAAGAGACTATGAAAAAGAAAAATACAAAGAGCATCTTGGCTGCCATAAGCCAGGCTTGCCTGCAGGACAGTAAGCACTTCTGAGTGCATTTGGGGAATCGTTTGGAACTGACTTGTTGCATGTATATACCCTGTATCCTGTTTTGGGAAGGGTATGTGACTGGCTTCAAGGTGAACTTCCGTCCCACTCATGGCTCTCTGTCTTGTATGCCATTTGTATCGTGTAGGGCTGGGAATTTTCTGTTTATTAATGTGGTCAGTATAGACAGTGAGCTAAAAAGAGAAAGGTGATCCAAACAGTGTGGGTTAATCTGCCTGAATAGGTAGAAGAAGAGAGCACAATTTATGATAAGCACTGGTCCTGTTTTCTCCTGGATTATGATGAATGAGGTTTGTATAGAGATATTTGAAGAGGCACAATGAAGTTACTTAACAGGTGTTTATCCTTGACTCATGGAGTAATAAAGTAGAAGAGACATGAAGAGAGCACTTAGCACATCCTCTGGGCACAGAATCAAATACACCTGCTTTGCTTCTGACAAACTTCTGATCTTTCCTTAGACACCTTCAGTGATGGTGTCTTCACAGCCCTCCCAGGCAATCTGTTCCAATTTTCCTACATGTTCCTTGCTGAAATTGTAGGCTGTTACATCTTGTCGTCTCCACAGTAGATGTGGAGGGCTGATTGCATCAGTCCTTTTTCACTAATCTGACATAAATCGCATCCTGTTGTCCCTCAGACTTTTCTCCCACTGAGCAACCAATGTGCGTGTTTCCTCACAGGTCATGTTTTTTAGACACCTGATCATTTCCATTGCTCACTCCTAGCACCCAAAGCTGGACACAATTAGAGCACTGAGCGAGGATGTGGGAAATTGCAGCCTCCACAGAAATGAGAGTCGTGGAAAGGTTTTGAAGAGTTCAGTGCAAGGATGCAGGGTGAAAGTGCGCTTTGAAAGCAGACTGCATATGTCAGGCTCTACACGCATCAGCATTTGAAGCATCTATGTGAAAGGGTTAGTAGTGGATGAGAAAAGGCTAGGAGACTTCAAGCAGGTTATGTTTCATGGGTTGGAAAAGGGAGAGTGAGAGAATGGCTGTTAAGAGAAGATAATCACACTCAAAGTGTTAAGAAAAAACGTTTCTTTGCAGTAGAGTTTGTGATGTCTACCAGGAAAGAAGAGACTTGTGAGGTCAAAAAGGCAAAAAATACTTGCAATGCTGAGATATGAGATGATGAAGACATGAAGTATAGGTGTATTTGTATGAATGAAGAAGCATCAATGAATGTAGAGCTTTAGTTTATATCCAGAGTAAGGGGTAGCTTAAAAAAAATTAACCAAATACTTCTTGCCTGGGTTGCCTAAAGGCACACATATTGCTTATCTGTCTTCTTCTGCATCCTTCTCTCTGTCAGTCCATTATACTCACTTTCACTGCAAAAAAATTCTGGTCAAATTTGCCAAGGAAATAGGAGTACCTGGAAGTTTCTGAAAATCAGTGGCTAGATAAAGAGGCCCGAGAGCCTGGAAATGCCCATCTCCCCATTGCTTATGGAGGGCACGTGCATGACTATTTTGGGTCAGACCCGTATCTTTCAGCAGAGCCCAGGTGAGATGAAGTCCAGCTTGGACTCCCACAAGAGGCATGACAGGGGAACAAGAGCAGAGGGAGCAGATAGTGGTAAGGTGGCCAAGTGGCTTCCTGAGCGAAAAGAGGGCAAAAAAACTGGAACTGGAGGAAAGCAGAGAATAAAAGCAGCCAGGGAAAGTTAAGACAGCGTTAAGGAAAGCTGAAGGAAAAATATTTCATTCTGGAGAACTGAAGAGGAGTTGAAGGCTGGAAGAGGTCCCCGTTCACAGAGAAGAAACCCTCAGAAACATTATTTCTCCCCAGGTCTTCTCACTGGTGACCAATTTCCTAGAATGACTTTCCCAGTCCAAACTTTCTACCTGCTGAGGCTTGTTTACAATGTGGTACAGTATTTACAGTGCTTCTGAATTACATTTAAGTGATGTTTCTTCCATACCACTGCATGTTAGTAGCAGCAGTGCCAAGTTCTGTAAAAGACTTGCTAGCTAGCACAATCGAACTGCCACCCACACTGGAAAGCCTCCAAACATTTAAGTAAACATGGGAAGGTGTTGGCAGTCCTCTTTTAAAAGAAGCTTCAAAATGATCTCCTGCTTCTCTAAGGAGACCGTGTACCCAATATGGGCACAAGTACATATTATGTATTAAGGAAGTCCAAACTGCGTGACCAACTCTGACTGTTGGACCTAGAATTGCATTTCTGATTTTAGAAGAAGGATCTTGTCATTCTGCTTGGGAGCTCTGAACAGAAAGGCTTCATACTAGGACTGGGAAGATCAGTTTGGAGGAAGCAAGAGTTAGATTGGATGCAAGCCAGTTTTTGAGCTACATTCTGTATTTAAAAGGGCCTGCTTCCCATTTCCTGACTACTTATTAATGTTTTGCCTGTATTGACATCCACTAAATGACACTTTGCCAGACATAACACATGCTCCAGGTCATGGGAGCAGAAGCAGTACATCTGAGGCAAAGGATCTAGAGCAAGTCATTTCCCACAGACCCTGAGAGAGACAGCTTTCTAGGGATGAAGGTCTCAGGGAAGTTTAAAGCCCTGGTAAACACTCTTAGGGCTCAAATGGAAAAACAGAAATCCTCAGCACAAGGTGAAGAATGAGTAGTTGGACCCTTGTTGCAAATAAGCATTTCAAATGTGACAAACGAAATTTCTTTATCTATTTAAATTTACAGACCTTCAGCCTCAGTAGGCCAAAACCACCTCATAGCTATGTTGAAAGGTAAAATCTGAAGAAGCTCCAGTGGAGACAGGGAGTGCCAGATGCTGTCATAGGATTTCTGAGGAACGCTGGAGTCCAAATCTTGCTCTAACATCCGCTTTCCCTGTGTTAGTTACCTTCACGTCAATGGACTCACTCCTATGAGTAAAAAGATCAGAATCTGGCCCTGAATTTCTTATTTCTGCACTTTTAATCCTCCATCTTTAATACTTTTTAAATCAATCACATCAAAACAAATGAAAAAGACTTCCTGAACGGAAGCAATTTTTTTACTGCACCGAAGACAAGTCAGACCTAACAGGAAATGATTAAATAATGTTAAGTCATTACAGGATCCTGGTGGAATAATTCTAGCATTAGACTTTAGAAGACTTAGAATATATATTCTTGGAAAACAGCAGGATCTTTGCATTTTAAAGAAGAAAATGGCCACATTTATAAAATTCAGTTCATGTTAGCAGAAGAAATTGTTCTCAAAAAGTAGTCATCCTGGAATTGTTTGCATAATGTGTTATTACATGTAACATCTTCTAATGTTTTTCTAAGAGAGGATGACAAATCTTTCAGAGTACTAGGCTAATAACTCATAAACAACAAGAACTGCAAAATGCAGTATGCACAAATAATCAGTCTACTCCTAAAATGTCTAGCAAGCTCCTTGCAGAAGAACCCGATCTGTTACTGTGACAGTCGATTTGCAATAGACTATAGAAATTGTTTACCCCCCAAAAAAACAAAGCCCCAAAACCATAAGCCCACCTCAGATTCAGATTGTGGTTATTTAATGAGCTCCCCATCTGGATTCCTCTTGATTTGTAGAAGTTGAGCTTATTTCAGAATTTGCAGCTTAGTGTGGGAGGTTAGCTAAAATCCTCTGTAAAAGCCCTTTAATTTTACTTGAAGTACGCGACAAACATTCCTCTGCCTGATAGCAGCAGTCACATGCGAGGCAGCAAAAGGCGCGCGGAGGATGCTCCCCTGCCGCATTGCTCATCGGGGCAAATGAGTGATGTTCAGCCGGGTTGGAAGAATCGTGGCTATTTCAGCTGCCTAAAGATCATGTGGTCTCTCAAAACATTATAACGAAGGGGCTAAATATAGGTTTGAAAGGGTTTATAGCCCTCGGTGGAAATTAATTATCAATGCCTGTTTCAAATCGGATGAGTGCGAGGATTCGGATGCCAGTGTCTCTGGTGACAATACAGAACAGCGTAGGAAGGTTGAACCGTGAAGGCTGGCTGAAAGGAAACCTTCCCTTACACATCCCTCAGCATTTTGGTGACAGGTTGTCATGACATGGAGTGCGGGAGGGTTTCTTCTGAGGTGTATCATTGGATGCCATTGGAGATCTAATGATGGTAGTCCTGGAAAAAAGCGTATTTCAAAAAAAAAGTGCAGACCATCCTAATGTATGTTTTTATTCCTCCTCTCGCTTTTTTGCCTTTTTCTGCACTGTTTTATTTGGAACAGTTTCAAATTTGACCTGCCATTTCCTCCAAGGAGGCATTGAACAGGCTGCCTGAAGAGAGTTGTTTATCGCTGTGAAATAAGGCTGTCTGAGACTCAAGTGTGACATTTGCTTGTACAAACTGGGCAGCCATGCAGCGGTGATCACTTTGTTTCTGTTACAGTCAGACAGTGCAGTCACTTTTTAAAGCCTTGACACTTCACTGTTACAAAACATCTGATTAAGAGATTCAGCATGAGTTTTCAATATCTGAGGACTAGTCTGCATTTAACTTTCATGCCTGGTGTTGCTAAATCATCTCCTCTAACATAGACTAAGACCCTACTTCAACTTCATTCTGTTGGATCCATGTCTTTAATGTTGATCTTTGTGGACACTGTGAGATTACTGCGGTGTAGGTCGTTGCATTCAATCTGTGCTTATTATGTGGATATTCTCCAAAATTAGTGTATAGTTTTAGAATCAATTTAACTTTATAGGTATTCCTTTACCTCCTCTTTTTCTTCCTACATCCATTTTCTCTGTTATTCTGATGAGTTGTACCCATTTTGAATTTTTCGTATGAACTTAGGCAAAGATGTAATTGCAAACATGATGTCTGAAACCCCTTTAAGCTTCCCCTAAGCTCCCCAGTGTGTTCTGTTTTCTTTATTTTTATTAATAAAAGCTCCCTGAATGCAGGAAAAAAACTCATTATGTGCAAGTACATTGTCTGTACTTGTCAGCAAACTGTGGTCCTGCACCAGCATAACCCGACTTGGAGAGTTTGGAATTTGGTTCAAAACACCCAAAGCTCAGACTCCCTCAATCATGTTATTTTAAGAGGTTTTTAATATTTTTTGTTCAGTCTTAAGCATTTCACTATGCCTAGAAAGTCCTGTATGTATGGGTATTTGTATATATGTGGAGTCCTCTGTATATGGCATGTCTTCATCAGGGCTAGCAGCCCTAACAAGAGCCTTGACATCGTGCACGTTGGAGATAAGAATCAGTGATCTTGAGAGATCATTTTGTCTGTGGAATCGGACCACGTTGGAGTGGATTTTGGGGAGGGGACATCTGTCCATGGAAACCAGATTCTTTTTCTCAACAATTATTTCACATTGCATGCTCTCCAGGTGAACCATTCAATGCTGAGGGAGGTCTGAGGTGGAAGCCTGACTTTCACTGGTGGTCTCATTGACTATCCCATATGTGCCATTTTGCTGTTAATGCTAGCGATAAAGAAGCACCCTAAGTGAAACCTGGTCTCCCCAGACAAAGCCTGCAGGATAGCTTTTTGCAAAGCAAAATTGCCTGGGAGTTGAATGAGAACTTTTAGTCTTGAACCACCTTGTAGTTGGCCTTGGCACACACGCGTGCAGCTGCATCTGACCTCTGACTGTCACCTTCCAAGTCCTAAGCAGCACCTGACACTTTGAGTGTGTAGGCAAAACCCAGCAGCACCTCAGTGGGTCAAGTACAGCAAATTCTGCCTGTGCCGCCCCCAAAGAGTGCCGCTGACAGCCGGAGTAGTCATGAAGTTGGCAGCACTCTTCTGCCCTGGTGCAACGGTAGGTATGCCTCCAAATCCCGTGACTAGGTATGGTGGCTGTTCAGAAATAGCTCCCGTTGTTGTCTCTACCTGATAACCTGGTACTTGTTTTGCAAAAGCAGTTGCCAGCGCTGTGTAGGGAAGCGATGCGGGCTCCGTCAGCACACTCTAGGATAGAAGAAATGGATTCTTGGCTGTGAAATGTTCTCCTGGCATTGTTAGAAATAAAAGCTTAGATTACTCTTAATGTAGCTTTTCTAGAGCTTGGGGAGAAAAGCTCTCTTGCTAGAAAACATCAGATTAATCCTCTTTTCAGCTCCTAGCTTGTGCTGTGTCCAGTAATCTTTTTTGTTATTTACTCACAGCCAGACAGAAGTTGCCCATCCCCTACTTTTATTTGTAGCTGAATAAATAACAAGGTCTTTCTCTCAGATGCCCACGTTATTAGCCGTTATTAGCTAGTCTCTGGTTGTTGTGAATTTGCCCTCAGCATGAAAAAGCCCTGCTTTCAAGTCTATTCAAAACACCATCTTTTCCCCAGGAAGAGAGGGAGAGGGAGTAGAAGAGTGTGTTTATTTCTGTATAACTTGCCATCATGCTTTTTTTTGCGTGTCCACAAGACTGAAACTACAGCACAGGTGTACTCACATAAGCCTACAGTTTCCTGCATCAAGTCACTTCTTGTACTGCCTCACTCTCCTGGGAAAAATGGGCTTATCAATATGAAATGGGTGCCTCTCATACTCTGGTCTGTATCAGCCCATCATTGCTGGTTCTCTTCCCATCAGAGAATAAACTCCAGTCTTGGACTCAAACTGTGGAGTTCTGACTCAGGCAAAATTTCTTGTTGTTGCTATTATTTATTAATGGTAATAAAATAATAATGCATCATTATTTATGTATTGACTGATTTGTATTTAGAGCATGACTATGAATCTGCAAGTCTCTTAAATGCAAAATAAGAAAAGGTACAGGCCCTGCTAAGTCTTATATTCTGAATTAAATTTATCTAGTCCCTTCCTAAAGAACATAGGGAAAGAGATGAGACAGCAAGCTGCTAGAAGGTTGTTCAAATGAAGAAAGCTTGAATAATTTCTTTTAATTTTATCCTTTTAGAAACCCCCCCAAAGCATGTTACTTGGGAGTGTTAAAAAATAATCCAATTAAAGTTTCCTGGGTTTTAATACATGGTAGGTTATATTTAACAAGTCAGAGAAAATTAAGACTAACAACTTGTTTTCTTTATAATACTAATTTGATGAGAAAGGTGCTTTGCCTCACAGCTCTGTCATAAAATTTATGCAAGGTTAGAGAGCAAGAACTCTCATTAACAGTACTAGTTTGGGGATTGCCTGGATCATCTTACTGTCATTCATCTAGGATTTCTGTTTTTACATTGGGATGTTCCATATCTGCCATCCTTGGAGGATACAAGCAGTAGTGTATCATTTATTTGCTCTCCTCTGTTGAATGGTTTTTCTACATTTTTCCTTTAGGAAAAAGTTTTAATCTTTGATCTATACCTGCCCACATCCCCACTTTCCAGTGAGCTCCAACAGCATTGTAGCCTGGTTTCTGAAACAACCTTTGTTTCTGGGTAAAAAATGGATCAGTCTTTATTTCTTGGTTAATACCCAATAAAAGGGTCTTGCAATACTTCATCTGAGTCACTGCTCTTCACAGCGTGTCCTGGATCAGGTATGTGTGAGTGCTCAAAAACCAGACATCTACCTTTAGTCACTGTATTTCCCTATTTGATTTCCCACCTCACCCATCATCATGCACTTTTATTATCTCACCATTTATCATGTCTTCTTTCTGAACTTACTGAGTGGCTTATCTTAATGTTTTTTTTTAAGAAAGCATTACATTTGAGTAAATAGCTTTGCTGATATAAAGCATTTGAGCAATCAGATGTGTGATGCCTGGCCCAAATGTCATATGAGCACTGCCAAGACCTCACTGATCTGAAAATCGACAGGCCCATTGAGGACTGAGACTGAACCTGAGTCTCTTGCCTCATTGTTATGGTTTGTTTTCTGTTCTCTGGAGAGCTTGGGTTTTCTCGTTGCTTCTTTCTAGACAGTGGTAACCATATACCAGATGTCCTCTTTCTGCCATGATATTAAGCAGCTGTTGTGCTCTTCTTCATAGCTGTGCGATAGATCCGACCGATGTCAGGCACACAATGATAGAGAACAGGCTTCTTAATCTTGATATACTTTCTGAATTCTTTAAAGAAAAACTATTTTTTTTTAATGAATAATACAGCCAAATAAAGTAAACTAACCCCATGCTCTGTATACCTCAAATAGCAATAGTAGAATTATACTAGCCAACAATTTTATCCAACGAGTCCCGTATGATTTCCTAAACTCACCATTTAAATCTGCTACCAGTAGGTGAAAACTCAGAAAAATAGGTTCAGTGATATATTTAGCATCACTGAGGCTCCTTTTTGTGAGAAGCCAGGTTATGCTTTTCACGATTTCTTCAGCTGAGAAGCTGAATGGCAAGGCTGGAACAGAGTCCCACTGGCGAAATCCTGGGCGTCATTGCTCATTTGTCTCGTTTGAGGAAAGGAACCTCAAAGCCCTTCAGTGCCTCTCCCACACATCATCCCTTTGGGAGGAAAATAATTATGCTAAGAAATTAGACCAAAATAAGGTTCCCTTAAGCATAAGTTAACCCCAAGTCGTTGCCAGGAATGTGACAAGGAAATGGTAAGCATAGGCGGATATATATTTTTAATTCTTCTTGGAATGTCTTCTAATCTTGTGAAGAAAATGGCTATTCACTGTTTTGCTCCTGCTTTTTGATACTCTGGGGATCCTTTTGGTTTTTGTTCTTCCCACCCTTTTATTTGCAGTAGCAGCACTGCCTAATCAAGATGCTGTGAACTCCAGCTCACAGAGGCATCAATGCCCATGCACAAGGCCAGTCTCTGTTAGCATGTGGCCTTAGTGTGGGGTTATTAGCTTTAACTATGGGCTTAAACTCCTCTGAAAGCAACGAGACACAAACACATGTTGAAATGCTTTGCAGCCTGCTGAACTGGGTCCTCTTTACAGACGGTTGGAACAGACTGTGCCTGGCTATTGAGCATCACGGAAGAGGATATGCACAGACGTAAACCCATCTGCAAAATTTGGAGGATGATTAAACATTGTCTCCCCATAATGAGCCAGCCTTGTACTTAATGATGGTGGTGGTGAAAACAAACCCAACGCACCATTTCATCTGTTAATTTTGCACAGCTCATTGGAATTGATTTTACGACCCTGTCATGTCTTGCAAAAAAATGATGTCCAATATGCAAATTTACAACTAAAAAATGTGAGCATGACTGATGCAAAGAAACAATTGATGAAAAAAAAAAAGGTTTTGAGGGGATGTGGCTTCTACGAAGGGATCCAAGGAGGAAAGATAGCATATGGCACCAGAAACATATTTTATGTTATGAGTTGCTCAAAGGCACATATGTTTCCTCTTTGTGAGAGAAAGCTGGCTGGTGCCTCTACTGAACTTCAAGGGTTTTTTTATTATTCCTAATTATGCTATTTATCTAATGACCTAATCAAACAGGAAAAGTAAATCATACCTCTGACTTTTAGCAAAGTCATAAAATGCCTGACTATGTCCTTGAATTTTATATTTCCTAATTGCCAGTTGTTCCCCAAAATAATTATGCTGTAGATTTATTTTTATAGCCTGAAGTTCTGTTCTGGGACAATTTCACCTCTTGAATTTGATGTAGATGTTTTAGGAGAAGTTTCAAGAAGGATGGGTGCTGTAGAATTACAAAAGATTTCATATACTACAGTGGACCATTTTATTCTCTGATGCAACCCCAAGAAGTTAGAGAAATTACAGAACAGATTAACTTGATTTAGGATGTTTGAACACTAACATACTAGAATACCTGGGATTACCTTCTATCTTTGAATATTTGGAAAAAGAGTGTTATAAATAACATGAGTAGTGTATACTAGATAATTGCATTTCTCTGGATGGCAGCATCCATGGGCTCTGAAAGTAGCCTTGAGAAAAAAAGATTTTGTAAGTCTCTGTCCTTTTCACAGATCACATATGTTAAATGTGACACTTATTTAAAGATTTTATAAATGTACTCATTTATTATTCAGTGCTTTGGGTGGATTTCTAAAGCTTCTAATGGTGCTCTGATTATTTTTTTCACGATATTCAGGAACCATCTTATTTTCTCCTTATACCAGGCTCTCTGATCTGTCTTCAGATAGAAAAATATTTTCTCTGATCATTCAGAAGTAGCTGCCTCCTTTTCCAGGACCTGGGGCTTGGGTAATATTTAATAACTCATTAAATTATGTGACCTAAATACTTTAGTCAGTTATCTCATTTAGATTTGTGTAGTGAAACACCAGCTCGTAGAGCAGACTATCACAAGCATTGTCCAGAGGGGACTAAATACCCTACAGCAAACCTGGAATACACTATAGCAAAGCTGGAAGCTGGTCTCTGGTCTCCCTCCAGCAGTGAAGGGTTGATCCCAAGGAGTGAGAGGGCAGGCAGGTGGGGCTGGCCAGGCTTTGGTGCTTTTGGTGGCTTTGGTGACCAGCAGTGGCACCATCCCACCTGGCAGCCCCGTCGGCCCTTGCTGCTTAGCCCCCAGACACCCAGGATGGCATGACGAAAGGTGGTTTGGGCACTCATGTGGCCATGACCTTCCAACAGCGCATAGCATATTTTAACACAACTTTCATGAAAAATGAACCTTTTTGCTGACTTTTAGCAGTACTCGCATCAGACCCAAAAATCTGTTCACTTACTTCTGTTACTTCAGAAAATTCTCAGTTGGCAGATCTACCCCAGAAAGCCTGAGCAAGCTATCATCCCCAAACTTTAATCTACCTCCATGCAGCAAGTAAACAGACCAGTACATGTTGCTCTCAGCCAGAAGAGAGCAAGGTGACACCTCCTCAGGGTAGCGGTACGGCAGGGAGCTGCATCTATTTGTCTCGTAGTCCTTTGGGACACACCAGGACAATTTCTGACGGAAATTACTGCGACTAGTTTTGATCCCTGTGACCTTGTCCAGTAACATTAGGTAATAATTGAAAAAAAAAGAACAAAACCAAAACAACCACCAAACCCCTGCAATGGAGGAAGTGAAATGATCACTTCTGAATTATTTAAAATGGTGCATTTGCTATTGAGCTTCATGAGAAATGATCAACTGTAGGAGATGCCCAGAGCTTGACTAGGAAAACATTAAGCCCAAGATAATACAACGTACAAGGGTATTCCTTTAAACCAATGGCAAGTACCATGTACTGCTGAAAAAGCAATTCCTCATAATATTTATGCAGATTACTTTAAATGACCTCTGCCAATTTTGTTTCGGTTTATAGTGACCTACGCTGCAGCTGTTCCATGTTTAATCACATGCAAGAATACTAGTAGCTTTCAGAGAGTATTGGATAGTATTGGAAAAGTATTGGATAAACTGCTTAATTTCACTAATTTCTGTGTTCTTGTGGGATTCGACTTCGTCTTTCCTTCCGTCTTCCTAAGCAAGTCTTATTGAATATTTTTGTCTCACAATAAGCAGTGATATTTTTCTGGCTGATGCTCTACTTGCTGCTAGACAGCTTACTAATTTTGGTTTTTACAACAAATTTTTTGTTTGTTTTTAGTGAAAAAACTTGTAAAGAGTTTGTTTTATCTAGCACAAAAAGAATACTAATCGGAGGCATAGAATATAAAAAGCATGCCTTAGCATGCATAGTCAAGATCCAGGTCCCTAATTAGTAATGCTTTACAAGCATATGTAAATGTTAGTCCAAGAGATGGGAAGAAATGTGCTATGTGCAGAATTGCTATGTATAATTATATAATTCAAAAAAAGCACAGACCCCAATATAATGAAATGAACAAGAGTAAGAATAAAAATGTTCAGAGTTGACTTAGAATTGTTCAGCAGTGGAGTTCAAAGTGCAGTATTTCTTGGTTCTAGATGATTAGTACTCTTAAAAGCTCCTTTTACTTTGGAAGGGGAAAACAAAAGGATTAGGGATTCAAGCTTGAACAAAAGACCCATTGTACATATGTTTCTGCAAAGATCAGGGTAGAAATGCTCAGGTACTTTGAGACTGTTAGACCTGACCCAAAGTTAGCCATTATTTTTTTATTTTCCTGGCAGATATTTTTATTCAAGAGTTTGAGAACATGCTGACAGTCTTCATCTCGCAGCTGATATTAGTGATGTCCTTGACTCGCTCTTGTATCTGGACTTGTTCTGAGTATCTTGACATCAGAAGTAAATTTGAGTAACTTAATGTGCCAAATAAGTCTGTGTGTACTGAGACAGCCATTCACTTCATTCTTATGCAGAAGTGCTTGCTACTCGGCCTTGTGGACAGGTGATTCGAAGCATTTAATTTATTTTTCAGTGTATCTTTGCAAGTTAAGTTATAGGATGACAAGAACAGTAGAATGTAGCAGGAGCTAATGGTAGTCAATATTATCACAATCTCACAAGCAGGTAAAGCACTTCAGTAAAATCTGGACCGCTGCCCATCTGAAGCGACTTTCAGCAAACCATTTCATTTCCTGGTCCTGCATATTCTCGGCAAAACATGAGCAGTGATGCTGACATGCTTTGTGAAATAGTTTAAAAGCCACTGGTGAAAAGTGTACTCTGAAATGTGGACTAGTGTTTTCAGTATGTGGTGCTGCAGAAGACATGGGGAGATTATACCTGTCTTTCCTAGGATCCAAATTGCTTCAGACTTGAGAGTCTTGCTCTGCTAAAACCAAGTTTTAAAGTCAAATATCATATTAGTTGTCCCCATTCAGTGCATGTTCACATTCATAAAATATTTTCATTCTCATTCTCATTTCATCCTCATCCTTAATATTATACAAAGAAAAATGGCATTCCTTCAACATTATTTCCAACCATCTACTATCTCTTCCCTCTCCTCCTTTAAAAGCTCAGACTCCATTCTGCATTAAACTCATTTTAGAGCCCTGGCTACTCAGTCGGCCCCTCACACACATGCACTCCCCCAAATAGATGAGAGGAATATCAGTAGCAATTGGGAGAGCATAATTCCTCGGTGTGATCTCATCAGAGATCTCCTCCTGAGCTTTATGGCTCAGGGCTCTTAAATGTCAAAACGATGCCATGAGAAAGGAGAGGTCAGTGGGGCTGGGACCTGAGCAGACAAAGGCTGACTTTGGGATTGCGTTGGGCTGGCGACTGTTCCCAATGGGACACTGAAATTTGGGTTCCCCCTTGGTGAAGAATATACAGGGTGGTATTTTAAGGTTCCTTCCTCATTTAATTTTAGTTGAAATACATCTGGAGGCAGATGCTGAAATAAAAGCATAGCTAAGACACCCTGGGAGCATTGAAAGGGAGCTTGATCAATTCGTTCCCCTGCTGATTGTGCTCCCAGGATAGACAGGACTTGCCATAATGTCATCCCTTATTACAAGCTAACACGACATGGTTTAGTGGTGGTTATGGCAGTGTTAGGTTGGTGATTAGACTCGATGGTCTTAATGGTCCCTTCCAACCTAGACAAGTCTATGATTCTATGAGCACAATCAGGTGGAGAAAGAGTGGGCCTAAGTTACCGCACTTGCGTGCTTCAAATAAGTAGACAGTGTCAAGAATGCATCACTGTACCAGGATAATTTGTACCCATCTGATTTTATTACACACGTAAACAGAGCATTAAGGTCAGATCTTCTGCATGGAAATAATCAGGGGTTTGGGTAAGTATCATATTCTTTAGTCTCTGCAATCTGAAAGAACAAATAAAAAAGCAACTAAAGGGATTACAAATAAATCACACTGGCCTCTTTATTCTAAAGCCCTTTTGGCTGAATATGTATTAGTATTCAAAACTGCAGTAACAATTCCTATACATATCTAGCAAACTATTTCACTTGACTAAATCAATGAATAAAGTCGATTAATTGCCAGAGCTCCTAAGTCTAGCACAAGCCACATTTCACTTCCTCTTTTTTGAGTATATCCTATGGCTAAAAGCGGATTTTGTAAATCCCACACTGAGATTAATCATGTGTTGTGTTCAAAGACAAAACAGAGCCCTGAAATTACAGATTTGTGAAAAAATGTATCCTGTGTTCATTCATTAAATCTTATGCTATCTTATATTAGAAATACTCCACAACTAAGTAAGGCTTGCTTTCATCAAAAGTTAAGGGTGCTTTCTTCACCCTTATTTGAAAAGTTTACATAAGATGTTTGTATCTCCAGGAAGACATGCCTGAATCTAAACCAACTTACATCTAATAAGACGTTGCCTGAGCTTTCAGGGATCTGAGCAGAAAAGCCTAAGGATGAAATCCCGCATGAAAACTCAAATAATCTTGGACAAATAGTACGCATATGATATTTACACGTGGAACTGTTTAGGCTCGTGATATTTTGGGGGACAGATTTTTTTTTTTTTTGGTCAAAGCCTTTTTCATCATGTTGTCTTTTCTCTCCATTTTCTGGAAGTTATCTCTGGCGCTCTCAGTCCCACAGATTCACTGGGCTACACATTTTGCAGAGAGATACCAGCACTCCTGAGAAAGGGAGAGGGTTTTTTTTCTGTTCATGTCATCTTCTCTTTGTTCTTCCCTGTTACTCATATTCTAACCATTCTCTTCATATCGGTCCTCCCCTTGATCTTCCCATCCCTTCAAAGCAGTACTGGATTCTTTCTCAGATTAAAATAAATTGAAAGTAGATATGACTTTTTCACTCAGTGGTGTGACCATTCTTCACTGCTCAGTTACAAAACAAAATGGAAATCACGAGTGGAAGGCCAAATTTGGTGCAAGTACTGACTTTTTGAAATGGTTTTATCTTTCATATGTATTTATGAACACATTATATACTGTATTATATGCAAGCACATAAATATCTTCAAGGCCACGCATACTGACATATTTACCTCTTTATCTTTCTAAACAGGATGGTTAGATACCACTTTTATATATAAACCTGCATGCATACACACAGCTACAAATGTATGTATTTTAAATCAATTTCAATCTTGATAAGCTGTGAGTAGTACAAGCTGAATGATTTTCCAATACAGTGCCAGATGAGATCCAGTAACAATTCGACCAGTGTTAACACATAGTTTTTGAATGCAATACAACGCAGCAACAAAAGGTTAATGTCACTGAACGCAATATAGAGAGACGTGGGCCAGGTTTTGATTTGTAACCCCCAGAAGACACAGGTTTAGGATCCTCAGGAATGAACAATTTTCTGCACCCCGGATGACACTGTGACACAGCCACTCCTCCCAGGAACCTGCTGGCCACAGCAGCAGCCCAGAGCAGCTGGTAGAAAAGAGTCCAGATCCTCTTCTTTTGGCATATCCTCAGATCTGTGCTCTCATGGTGTTTTCCCAGACAACCAGTTGTGTTGTTTTTTGAGTTCCTTCTCAGTGGTAAACAACCATAGGAAAGAGGGGATTAGAGCTGGGAATTGAGGATCTCATTGTTATTAGCACTTACCTCCATGAGAGAGATGTTATGTAGAAACTTTCCCCAATAATTTCTGTCCCATCTTCCCCAGATGACAAGAATGTTCTAATTAAACACAACTGTTGTTATAGTAGCTGTAGTGAGTCTGTCAGCCTGAAATTAGCAGGTAGAAGGAAAACCATATTTCTATTGTAAACTTCTGAAAATCTACGAGGAAAATAAATTAATGGTAAGATAAAAGGATTAAAAGCAATGTGATTAATGGCTGGAGTTTGGTGTGGTTATTCCTGGTGTCTGTCTTTCTTTGATGGAGAACATAATACGTAATAAGTTAACTAAATCCATTCTCCTATTTCTTTATTGTCTTGGAACCACAAAGGACAGCAAAGCAAAACTAAAACAAAATATTTCTCAAAGAAAAATTATTTGAATTTAAAAGATATTAGTAAAAACCATCCTGGTAGGAAAAGGTGGTACATCTCAAAATCAGAAATGTTCTTGTTTCTTTCCAACCGAGAATAAAAACAGGAGCAACTCATTTTGTCTGTAATAGCTCTCCTTAGTGCATAAGTTCCTGAAAAATTATGCTGCTTTTCCTTGCATCCCTTTCTCTAGGCATAATCGTCCTTCAGCTGTGTGTTGGACTTGTTTATTTTCCTATTTCCTTCTATTGCTTCAGCTCTATATTATACAGCCATCTTGGCATGATGGTAAGGTTTCAAACTTTCAGTTGAAGATCATTGCAAGTTTCATTTTTGTTTTATATAAGTAGTTAAATTAAATAGGAGAGCTAGAAACGGAGATAAAAATCTCCAAGTACATTAATAATTCCGTGGGAGTTATACAAAGCTCATACAGAAGCCTACAAGAGATTTGTCTCAGAGAAGACTTTAAGACTCAGTATTTATTCAATATGTGGTAGCTCCTGTCTGGAGATCAATAACAAAAAAAAAATTATCTTTGTTTCAAGAAAAGAACCCAAATAAACTATTTACCTCATGAATGAAAAAGAAACCAGAGCAAATCGTTAGGGAGCCAGAGAATCCTGTTGGCTGCCATACTGGATTATATCTCAGATAAATAGGTTATTCAAACCAGCCTGTGAAGGTCGCAGACAAATCACAGCTCACCCGCTCCCAGTGGATTTAAAGAAATCAGAAAGAAAAATCTCAGAGAAAGGTAAGATTTAGGAAACCACCCCCTTTGCTTCCATCAGTCCTGGGTTTGCGAGGGGCAGTTTCAGCCTGCCCTGCGTCGCCTTTCCCCGAGAGCCCCAAACATCTCTGCAGTCCCTGAGATCCGGGCGGGTGCTCCCCTGCCTGCAGCCCTGGGGGTCCCGTCACCTTCCCCAGGGACGGTTGGGGTGAGAGCGGCTTCTCTCCCTGGTCACTGGCATCAGGTAGCCCCATGGGATGACAGAGGAGCCAAGTGGGGACTGCTAGCTCCTCTTGCAGTTGTAGCCACATGGCATAGTTTGTTAGCCTCACAGCAATTATTGTCTCCTGTTTGATGATCCTGTGGTTCTGCTCAGGTTAGTAAATGCGTTGGGACAAATTTTGCTTCAGGAGAGGGGGGTCTGGTGTGAATTCCTGAATCTTCCCCTGCTGCGGGGCACTTCTCAGTATCCACCCCAAAGGCGGAGGGTGCCAGTAACCCCACGGGGAGCAATGATGTCCCATGACACAGAACTGCGGTTTGAACCCGTCAGAGCTGTAAGGTCGCGTGTGTAACGCCTGCTTGGGCTGGGTGTTACAAGCATCCTGCAACGTGCTGTTGTGCTAACTGACAGCAGCCTTGGTGACGGCAAAATGGAAATGCTCTTTGCAGCACAGGCTCAATATTTGTGCAAACTTGACCCTGGCCTTTTGTTCTGAGTTTCTTTCACTCAGTTCAAAACAGTAGAACAAAAAAGAAAGAGCAAGTACTACAAACCAGAAACCAATAGACTTATAAGCAAGTTCAGTATGAACTATGCCGATAGAAATTTGGAGGTGTTATATGTCACAGTGACACACTGCTATAAAATCACTCAATGGTGCAGAGAGATGGTTCATATCATTAACATTTACAGACTTATTAAGGAGGATCCTTATTTCTGTGCCATTTTGCATCATAAGGGTAATTAAAGGGAGTGTTTACTTGCTTCATTATTACAGCAAACAAGAATTCGTAGCCTTTCCATAATTTTCTTGTATGTACACAGGTGTATTCGCATTTATAAGTGTATGTAATATCCTATCTAACATGTATATAATATCATATCTAACATATAATATACTGACATATGCAATACTTTGTAAAATAGATGCAGTAATTACATTGTTGTACTATTATCTGGATAATATTTATAGGCATGTTGTTTATGTACTTGCAATTCTTCCCAATTACAGGAAAGTAAAAAAATACTGCAGTGCTCAAAAGTGTGTATAAAATATGATCAGATTAGTTGCAGAAGCCAGTGACCAGACGTTATTTGTATATTTCTTATATAGCTATAGGGTATTTCAAGGAACAGTACTAGAAAATGCAGTTCGGATGGCTAGAAGGGTGGGCAAGAGTTTTTGTTGTGGGAGCAACTGGCAGCTGGCGATTGGAGGAAAGGATTTTTCCCGCATGGCCTGACACCTTCCCGCTGCCTGTAGCAGAAGGCCATCCAGGAGCAGTGGCTTTACTGGGTCCCAGGAGGGCTGTGGAGAACGGGCTGCGAGCCCACAGCTGGAGCCGGCAGCCAGCTGCTGTGCTGAGGAAGAGCTGCGCTCCAGCTGCAGACAGAGCTCATCACAGTCTGGGAGAAACGCCCTCCTGCATCTCCCGTCTTTAATCTCAGCATCATCCAATTTGGGGGTGGATTTACCAACGGGAAGGAGCACTTGCACCCCTTGCCCTTAGCACTGCAGGGCTCCCCGTGACTCACAGCCTGCCAAGGGTGCCGAGCACCCTCCTCCCCATCCCCATCGGTACCGTACTGCAGCTCGTCCCGGGGTCTGTGCAGCAAATAGTCTGGACAGCTGGAAAAAACATAAACCACAGGGCCAGATTCTTTCCTGATGTAGTGACACTTAAACACATGGAGGGAATTTCTATATTAAATGTCCCTCCTTGACACAGTGCCACTGAAGTTGGGGGAAAGATATCTTTAAGTCCATCCTGCCCACTGGGACTAGCTGAGATTGTCCCCACAGTCGAGAGGCCAAGAATTACCATGGAAACTCTTGCAGCAAAGTCCGGTGTCAAAGCAAATATCTCAGTGTTAGTTAACAGATTTAAAAAGATGCTGATCGAAAGCGCAGCACACTTTGTTCCCTTTCTGAGGTCACTTAGCTAATCTGCCCACTAAATCTGCGTGCTGCACATGTTGCTCTCTGCTGACCTTCAAAGTTCTTGAAAAAGATGGATCAGAGAGGAGTTTAGAAATGACACAAAACACTCTCAGCAGCGAGCCCTGACTCCATGATCCCTATGAAGAACAGGTGACCCTGGCAGTGTTTTAGGTCTGTAAGTTAATGTTAGGTGTGCCTGTCTAGGAACAGTTCCTGAGCAGGACATTGCTGTCTGCATGGTGCTGTCTACAAGAGAGTCTGTTTGTCCTCTAATAGCAATGTGATCACCCGAAAAGGTGCCACACGTTGAGATCCAAGCTCACTCGCCTGATGCTGGACAGATGTGTGCTCTGGGTGCTGACCCTGGCTTGGGATGCAAGCTTGGACGTGTCTCTTCATTGCTTAGTATCACTGCTTCTGCACACTCTCTTTTTCTTGCCTGCATGAGTCATGGGCTCTTCTACTTGCCCCTTGTTTTATTTGGCTGTAATAAACAAACTGTGAACATAACCTTCAGCTTTGTCAAATTCCCTTTTGTCCAATCCCTGTTTTTTAACAACGCTCAGTTCTTTCCTCCAACATGATATTTTGATTCTTACCTAATGAGCATTGCCTCCTATTTTGGTGTCATCAGCAATTTTCATTAACGCACTGCTACATCTTGTGCCAAATTTATTAATGGTAATTTTACAAGATGTTTTGATTTTGATTTGTGGATCATCCTTCTCTCTCCTCCTTTTTATTTTTTTTTCCAGACATATTGCTTATAAACACTTTGGCAGTGTTAGTGCAACATATGTTTTCACATGAATAATTTAGTAGTTGTACTAAACCACTATCATCCCGTATATATCAGTCTGGAAGTGCTGAATATACTGGGTACTGATTAGTATGGAGAAACTTGGGCAGAAAACAGCACAGTGAGAACGAATTTAACACAGGAAATATTTCATATGCAAAATGTGTTCAGTTTTCATGAAAATATGAATAAATATACTGCTTATTTTTGAATGATTCTCTGCGACTGATTGTTCTTGCACAACAGTATAGCAGAACAGGATTTAAATTTACAAGTAGTACAAATAGAAGATTTGCCAAAACAAGGTTTCATACAGCTCAAAATTTACAGGGACTTGGATCAAATTTGCCAAGTACTTTCAGCCGCAAACATGTTTAGGCTGTTAAAGAGGAGACGTATCTTGACAGAGGGGACAGATAATGTCCCTTCTGCTTTTTCAGAGTCTAGTGATTAATGCTGTCAAGGAAAACATGGGAGAGTTGCATTCAGTTGTCCTCTGCCTGCATTGATTTGAACTATGATTCTCTTCCCTCAACAGAGTGCCTTTACCATCAGGGTAAAAAAAAAAATAGTAATCTGGTATGTGTTTCCTCAATATTTACAGCTCTGAAACACATTTTTATAAATACTAAAACATCAGCTGTCAGGAGCGAGAGAATGGCATCGCGCAGTGGCTAGCTCGTTTGGCAGGAGATGCATATTGGAAGCCCTTCGGGCCGAGCTGGGACTGGAGCCTGGAGCTGAGGTCCCAGACGTGTCCCCGTCACTGGCCGCTCTGGGGAAAGGAGGCAGCGCCAGAGGTGCAGCCGGTCCTTCATTCCCTTCTGTTTCTTCTGCGCCTGCCACAAGATAAAACCTTTTGTTGCAGATTAAAAGAGATGTTCTGATGCAAAAGCAGTTTGATAAGAAAATTGTTTTCTTTTATTTTGGCAGAACAAAATGGAGGGGGAAAAAAAAGAGATATTTTTCAGTTTGTTCTAACTGGAAGGAAGAAAAAAAACAATTGCTGGGGTTTTTATTGGCTGTCTTAATCCTTGTGTAGATCGTTGGTTTTAATGGGACAGCTGAGCCTGTGTCTGTGCTGCTCCTGCTTCTTGTGGGGCAGAGAAAGTCCCTTCCCCCTTTTCAGAGTGAATATCTCGAGAAAAAAAACAGCAGAGTGACAGCCGCCGCCACCATCCATGTGCCCCATCTCCTTCACGAGAGGCAGAGAAAGGCCAAACCATCAGAAAAAGCCATGAAGAGGCTGAGCCCTGGGGCAAATAACTTATGTGAGGCCGGAGCCCATTTCAGCCGCTCCCTCTCAGTGCAGGGCAGCGGATGGTAGCCCGGGCTGCAGGGAGGCTGCTGGCTGGGGAAGTTGGTGGCCAGTGCTCACCTGCCTCTGTGTGTGACACTGGGGGCAAGTTCCTCGCCAACCCCACACAGTCCCCGTCCGGCAGCGCGCCCAGTGCCCTCCTGCCTGTCCTGTGACGAGGACACCCTGCGCTCCCACGTGGGTGCCTGGGCTGGTTGGAATGTGGGGAAACAGCCAGGCTCTCTTCGCCTCTCCGTGGAAAGTTCGGGTAGCCAAAGCTGCTGGAAGTCAGCAGCTGGTCCAGCCCTGTGTTTCAGGATTGTTTCAGCGTGCCTTCCAGGATTGCTTTTTGACAAAGAAGTGTCGTGGTTTGGGCTGGTCTGGCTACTGAATGAAGGACAGATGCTCTCTTTAACTTCTCTCCCAAGGGAGGGACGAATGAGAGAGAGAGAGAGACTTTCAGATTGATAAAGAAACTAAACAACTTTAATTAAATATTAATAATAAAATAATAAAAAATAATACAAAAATAATGAAATACATACAATATATACAAAACCATATCAAGTTCTCAGGGTGACGATCACGTCACCAGCAGGTACTGGGATATGCCATTAATTTCAGAGAGCGTAGTTCATTAGAAGAGACTTAACTGAGAAGTAAAATTGCTGAAAAGAAAATTGGTTCTGTTTTACCTCAAAGCAGGACAAGAAGGAAGCGGAGGAACCATAGGAGTGTGTGATACGAGTTACTGCTTTTGACTTCACTTGATTTCCTTAAGGCCGGTTTTACGGAAAGATCATCAGGCAGGGTTTCAGCTCTTCATTTGGCTGTCACTGCAGCATTAATTATGAGGCCAAATTGATGAGAGGTTTACTTGCATGATCAATCTCTTCAACTTCAGTGGGACTACTTATCAAGCATGTACGCTTTAGTAAGAGTAATAGTGGATCAACCTTGCCCCTAGAGACCATGCGAATGAAAATATGCTAATTAAATGTATGCAGGAGGCCACATTTTATATAAATGCTGGAGGGATTTTATTTATTATGACGGCTACTGTTTTGATTGCCTTGTTAAAGAAAATGCCAACAGTCTAACATTGTTTGGCGTTGAAAAATTATCTTTTTCCTTGGTGTCTGTCTGGAATTAAAAAGATGCCCGCTTCTGTTTAAACTCTCAGAATACTTGTTCCCAATAAACAAATCAAAAGAGATATTGTGCCTCTCATAAACAAAAACAAAAAAAAAACCCAACAAAACCCCAAAATACACAAAACAAGCTAAAAACTCCACCACTGCACAAACTCCTCAAAAACGAATTGCCAGAGTGATCATAGAATCATAGAATCATAGGGTTGGAAGGGACCTCGAAAGATCATCTAGTCCAACCCCCCTGCCAGAGCAGGGTCACCTAGAGCACATCACCCAGGAACGCGTCCAGGCGGGAATGATGGAGGAGGGCATTTCCATCCCATTGGATGCTTTTAATTGCAATTCTTATGAATGGTCTGAATCCCTCCTACCTGAGTAGAAGCACAGAGCGAGCTATTTTTAGCAGCTGTAGCCCAAAGCTGCTGTTGCTGCTCCACCGTGGCATATCCACAGATACACTTTCCATCCTGTGGTTTCAGGCTCAGTAGGTAAATTAAATGCATTACCTGATACAGCATCTTTAGTAGCAATTAACAAATATTAGACAAATATTAACTGAAAGGAGCCAGGAGGAAGATAAAGGCAGCCAATGCAATTGCCTCCTCTTGTTCAGAGCCTCTGTAGACACATACAACCCAGAAAGAAGAGATTCTTTTTAAAGATGGTATTGAGGAAAGCGCTTTGAGATTTACTTTCCTGCTAAATGCACACAAAAGGAGCGCTGTTATTATTTACTTATTTTTAAAGAAAAAAGAGGTTTTTCCATTTGCAGATGAAGGTTAAATTTTGTGTAGAAAAAAAAAATAATCTTTTTCTGCTTGCTTTGGGGATTTTTACAGTTTTCAGTACAAAGCAGTAGGTCGAAAATATAGTCTCTGCTGTAATGAATTNTTACTTATTTTTAAAAAAAAAAAAGGTTTTTTCCTTTGGAAATGAAAGTTAAATTTTGTGTAAAAAAAAAAAAAATAATCTTTTTCTGCTTGCTTTGGGGATTTTTACAGTTTTCAGTACAAAGCAGTAGGTCGAAAATATAGTCTCTGCTGTAATGAATTAGACAGCTTCTCCGTTACAGAGTACATTTTCATTAGGGGGAACAATGGAGGCTGCTGGGTGGATTGCGATGAGCAGCTTTACACCGAAGGACAAGCTGCATTTATCTGAAGGCAATTCATGGGTATATAATGGACAGCAGGGCCTTTGTCTTTGCTAAGAGCCTTCCTGTGAATAGCTCTATGATTCATAGCCAAATTGCAGTTGCTTCCTACTATCATGGCCATTTTAATAGCAAGGTTCACAAAAGGCTCTCTTCAAATGTTAAGTGGCACTGGTGGGCTAGCACCCACTTTTTTGCACTGATTAGAATCAGATTAAGTAAATAAGAAGTCACATTTTTGATCCTTGTGAGGATTTCTTGTGAGAGATTAAGTTCGAAGCACAAGTATCAGTTCAGAATCACTAACGTTTTTCTCTCAATTAAAGAACGGTAGATACACTAGGAAATCCATCTAATCAAGAATAAAAATCTGACAGATGTGCAGTCGCGGATAAGCAGTTAAAACCATTTAAAGGTTTCTGATGAATACATTACAACTATTTTGAGATCCTTCGGTGCAAAGTACTGTATACTCTGTGCATGACAAGATCGTGATGGTACTAGTAGTTGATAATCCACACCCCAGCATCCATAACGGAGATAGCTCTGGTATGAATCAAAATTAATACGTGTAAAATTATATTAATAGTATTAGTAAATGCTGTATCATAGTAGCATGGAAGGCTGCATCAGGATTCAGATTCTTTTGTATTATGCATTGACAGACAGAAAAAATACAGTCTGTGCCTAAGGTTGTATAGTTTCTGTTTAATTAACCCACTGGTTTTTCAGGTTAATTTGTGTAGTTTCTGGGGGCAACTTAACGTGTGACTAATTAAAGGCTCCCTAAGTTATTTGTCCAAGTTATGCTTTGATTAAAAGCGAGCTCTGTTTGCCTTGGAATATACAGAGTATATGTATGATGCTGCAGCCTGACTGTTTGCTCAGTAGATTGGCAGAAGCTTTTATCTTCCATTCTACTCAGAAGTAAATGGGAATATTGCTACTATATGCCACGTGTGTGTGTGTGTGTGTATATATATATATATATGCTAGGAGTGGATGAGTTTAAAGTCCAGAGATTTAAGCCTTTTTGAACTCAGCTTACACTGGAAGAGAGTGAGCACGTTGAAATTTCTCAAACCTCCCATTTTTTTCACTGCGATCTACCCTGAGGACCATAGACTTCAGACTTTTTATTCTTATCCTGGGCTTGGACGCAACAGGGGGTTCGTGAAATGAGAAGAATAGCTTTGAATTCTGGTTTCAGTTAAATGAACACTGTGAGAAGTGGTTTGCTCCTTTCTAAACTGCTTGGTAGTGGCCAAGGGCATTCTTATAGCACAAGGACAAGATGAGAACACCCAACACCCCACTAGAGGGTTGCTGAACTGCTTCGGATGGAGAATTCATTTCAGGCACTGATTCAGCCTGGCACTTGAGCACGTAGTTTTGCAGCAGTTTTAGACAAAAGTGTAATGTGATGCTCTGGCCCAAGCAATCTCCTGCAGAATATGCACATGGTAGTTTCCACCTCGCGCTTGTCCCCTGCATTGGGATGGAGTGTCCTTCTGAGCTGCTTCAGTGGGTGGACACAGAGGGTCGAAAAAGTCCACAATGAAGTGCAAATCTCTGCACTGCCTGAAAGAAGCACAACTATCTTGGATGCAAGTGCTAGTACAAGACCTGCTGTAGGTATGCCAGAGGGAAAACACCCAAGCTCCCGCAGAAAGAAAAAAAACAATTTGGTGGCTTCTAGGAGAGCACTATTGATTCTCCTTATGAATAAAAATTAACATGATTTAGAAATTATTTATTTGAACTACCCAGACTGAATAGTGTCTTGTTTTTAAATCTTTCTACACAGTAGTGAATGAGCGGAAGTGAGCACATCCACTGTTGCAGCCATCTGTTGTCCAAGAGCTGTGTTAGGTGACTTAGTGTGTGAAAGTGCATGTCAGAGACTCCTTCCCAGTGTTCTGAAACAGTTGAATTTTCACCTTTCAGAGAAAACTATGGGGAAGCTCATGAGGATCTCGGGAGAAGTTATGGTAGTTCTTATGTTACGTACTGGCCTCTGCTAAACAGCCCAGTTTGACACTTACTCAGGACACTTTGGTGGAGACAGTTTGATCTGTTGCTGATTCTGTCCATATTCTGAAAACTGGCAAAGTCATGCTGACTTCCGCTTTCCAAGTGGTTACAGCTCTGCATGATGATAAACAATGGGTGAGCATTACTGGTACTAAAGAGTGAAGGTGTCTGATAGACAAAAGGTAAACAAAAAATAAATAGCTCATGTTCCCTGATGGAAGTTGGCACCAATCCAGAATTAATAGGGACATAAGATTACCTTTTATTATCTAGCACATAGACTGTTTAA
Organism: Rhinoptilus africanus; assembly: GCA_013400135.1. Taxonomy (NCBI): domain Eukaryota; kingdom Metazoa; phylum Chordata; class Aves; order Charadriiformes; family Glareolidae; genus Rhinoptilus; species Rhinoptilus africanus. Next base: position 140,724 of record VXBO01009521.1, read on the forward strand.
CTGGGTTTGTTTCTAAGATACAGATGTAGAAAATACTAGTTTTACATTGCTTCAAGTCTGATTTTTCTTGTTCGTAGCAACTGTCAGCAACATGAGATTGTAGCACTGTCATGGTAAGCAGCAATATTAGGTTTTTTCACATTATTCATTACTTTTTTAATAGGAAAATAATTACAGTATCTTTGCAGTCTTTCTACGCAAGCAGATGAAGAAGGTACAGGATCAGAAAGAAAATGAGTGCAGTTTTTCCCAAAAAGATGTGGTGAATTAGAAAAACTCCTAAGCAAGAAAAAGAAAAACTGAGATGGCAAGAAAGCAAACAGAAATGGTTGTGGTAGAGTAGGGGCACAGGTTAGTGTGGGAATACCTGGCTGCCAGGTTGAGCCTGACAAATTAAAAAGATAAACTAGGAGCTCATTTTTACTCTTGGGGTCCCAGACATAGGAGCATGGGAATATTTACAATCCCAGGAAAAAAAAAGGAACCTAATGCAGGTAGATTCCCAGCTAGGTTAGATACCCAAGGCTCACTGTTCGTCAATGGGAAGAGGAACAGTCCTGCTCTTCATGGCCCTCTCAAGGGCCTTGCCTTTGTCCCTTGTGTATGCAAGAAGACTGATCAACATGAGCTGGTCTAAAAGTGTTAAGTGCTATGTACTATGTATTTAAACCAACATTATTATATCCAAGACTCTAGTCTTATGGCAGTGGATCAATAAATACACATCAGCTATTTGTCTGTAATGTCCAACAATCTGGCCTGCCTAACAGCCAGAAAATTGTAAATCCTTATGCAAAGAGCTCAGGCAGTCAGTATTACCAAGAGCAGTGCCCTCCCCTTCAGAGTGGAAGGATTGGCAACTTTGGACCATATTTAGGTCCCTGTGGCTCGGCTTCGTGAACTCTCCCCACAGTATCAAGGCAACACCGCTAAACTGAAGTGGTCTTGATGTTGAAATCACACAAGCATTCTTTTTATTCAGTGTGGATGAGATGTTTGCAAATGGTTCCTTCTTACCTGTAAACATATTCCTCCATCAGAGGTGACAGCTTTCACAGGCAAGCTGAATATTCTGGGGCAAGATCTGAAGCTGGCATGCATCAGCAGCAATCACTCCCTTTTGAGGCTGTTTTGTATTAAGCCCCTTTCATTATTAAGGCTCATTCTATGACATTTGTGCAAGTGCAGCTCTTAATCTGCATATTATCTACACCCCACTAACTGCATGTTTGGACTAAAGAATTAGGGTATCTCACTGAAAAGTGAAAGCAGCCATCCCAGTGAATCATTTCATGGGCAGATTTCATACAGAGATATGGCCTTAATAATGCACACTAGACTGCAGTGCAGTTGCAGGAATGTGGACAAAATTTCATCCTTCTAGTTATACAGGGTCCTGTTCAAAGCCCAGAAGTGCAGAAGTTACTTGCTATTGACTTCAGTGGGTTTTGGAGCCTGCCCATCAGAAATTCTGTGATTTAGGGGGAGAGTCTCTTTTGGATCAGAGGAACCAGCAGGGCACACACTGAAACACAGGAGGTTTCCTCTGAACATCAGGAAACACTTTTACGCTATAAGGGTGGCAGAGCACTGGCACAGATTCCCCAAGGAGTAGGTGGAGTCTCCTTTCTTGGAGATATTCAGAAGTCATCTGGACACAGTCCTGGGACACCACCTCTAGGTGACCCCGCTTAAGCACCAGAGAGGTTGGGCCAGATGACCTCCAGAGGTCTCTTCCACCTCTGGGACTCTGTGATTCAGATACCACCTAACGGGAGCCCAGGCATCACAATCTGGCCATCAGTTGTTTTTATGTAGGGGAAAATCATCCCGTCTCTTAAAACATCCTATCAAAAGGTACTCGGAATGAAATACACGGAAACTGAAATAGGGTTGAAATAAGCAATTTTGTCAACAACATTTAGAATGTAACATTTTGCACTCATAATACAATTTCCACAGCTGTCTGGAAGTACCTGGTTTGACTGAAATGATTATTCTTCAGAGATAATGGAATCTTTGATTTCAGCCACCGTTTGAATTTTACATCAGGATTTTTTTTTTAATCTAAAAAAAAAAAGCAATTGCATTTTTTTCTTTTTAGGAACAATCTGGTACTTCTATCTTCAGAGCTGTTATTTACATATCAACAGCTTTGTTCAGTTACTCTGTTCTTTGGCCAAGTGTGAGATTACAATGAAAACCAGAGAAAGGGGTAGCAACTCAATCAAGTCAGGTTGAAAGAGGCGAAAAGGGAGTAAACAGGACTATTAGGAGGAATAAACAGTGATGGCAAAAAGAACACAATTACATATTTTTGAGTTTTTTTTAATTTAATTTCACATTTCTTTGTTAGTTGTAAAATCTTCTCAGAAGTTTGAAAATAATTTTTCCCCTCTAACCAGCTTGGTTTCCATTTGGCAAATACACTGCAGGGTTTATTTTTCCCTCCCATATGTTGAATGGTAATAAAATAAATATGTCTGCTAATGGGTTTTTTGTGTAGGAACAACTTTTCCTGTACGCTAGTCTCATAAAAACCTTTTCTTGCCCCCTGATGGCATCATGGGCAATAACATTTTGTCTAGTAAACTCCTAATGAAATAAAAATTAACTGTGCCATGATTTACTAGCCGCCAGTCATGTACCAGAATAGAATTTGGCTCTGTCTTGGTATCATTTTGAAGTTGTTGAATCAGGTTCAGCCATGAATTAAGATAAAAGAAAGAAAACACACTAAAAAGTGGAAGACACTGATTTAAAGAAGAGGATGGAAGCATGCTCATTAATTTAAATGGCATGGCATCAGGCACCAGTGCACAGTGCTGCTTCTTCCATAGCAAAACAAAGTGCCCTTTTCCACACCTTGTGGCTAAACATCTTAAGACACTTAATGGATTTAGAAGCAAACCTCCCATGGTAATGAAAACAAGTTAAGAAATTATAGCATTGAGATAGATAAAGCTCTAGCTGATGAATGAGAAAGGGAAAGAGGATGACAAACCAAAGGGGAAGACAAAAAAAGAGAACAGAGATGCATGGTAAGATCATTCTTGTATCATACTCTTGTCTTACTCTTGCACTTTCCTCAGGTCCAGTCCCTGCGAGTACTCACACATGAGTTAGGGGTACTAGCTGGTACTTTGTGGTGACATAGTTTCCCCAATGCAGGGGTAGGCTGAGTAGTAAGGATATTACATTGTGCTTGCTCCGGGTGAAATATGAGATATGAAAAAGGATTGAGGAAAATCTGTTGTCTTCGGGAAAAATAATGTATTTTGAACATCACATCTCGATGACTGATGGCGGGGGCAGATGTGAGCTATTCTCTACCCTTTCAGGCAAGCTTACAATAGAATGTTACAGTGGTGTCTTGATTATATGATCATCAATGATTACAGTGTTGGGATCTTGAGCTCTTTTCCTCCCCATTTTTGCTTTCTCATTCCTTACAGTTGTGGAAGGACTAGCTATCACTCAGGTGACTCACTTGCTTTTCTGTGCCTCTCAAAGCCATTTGCAAAAGAGGGTAAGCACTTTTACACAAGACATGCAATATGAAGCGGCGTAGAGTCTGAAAGAGAATATGAACTATGGGTACAAGGATTGTTTCAGCTATCAGCGAAGTGCAGCTGTCTCTGAGGCTCGGTGCAGCTTTGAAATAATAGGCACCACTACTGTAAAATGTGTCAGGATGAAGAGAGAGTACACTGCTCCTTGGAAAAGAGAACTTCATATCGAGCTGAATGTAATTACTCAAATGGACGTCAGCCAGTGCACCTGGGCTCACTCAGCATAGCAAACCCTAATTCCTAAATAGGAATTCAGGAGAAATGTTCTGTGGCACTATATAAATTCTCAGAACTGTTTGTATAGTTTATATTTTCATCTTCACTTTCATAATAACACTTGCTCTTATCCCTATCACCTAATGAGCAAAGAGAAGTTACTCTAAAATTTTGTCAGAACTCTGCAGCAAATTGAACCAAGACACCAAGATGACAAATATTGAAATCCTTTTACTTCAGATATTTCAACACTGGGAAATACAATGGATCACATATTCAAGTGGTGCACATTGACCAAAAAATATCAGCTTGGTTAATGTTGATTTTTACTAGCTGAGAATCCAGTCCAGTAATCTGAAGTATATCAAATTGCTGACAAAATCATGGTTCCTTCTTCTCACAGGTTGGACAGAGGAATCTCAGTCCCACAGAGACTGGGCTGGCTACTCACATTGGAGTGGGTAGACCAAAACATTCCTGCTCATCCTCCACGCTGGCTAGAAAGGAGCTGGTAATAGACCTGAAGTCAGTTTAGAGCCATGTTGTACCTGATAATACTTTACTGAGAAGCTAAACTCATCTCTGGGGAGGATGTGGCGAGCAACTCCCCTCTTGGACATATTCTGCTGTCAAAACACCAGGTCTTCACCTTCTGGACTAACAGTGGCACCCTATGCTTTACCCATGGCTTTACCCATGACTTTAGCCATTGCTGCTCTCTTTCAGTGCTAGAATGACCTTCCAAATGGACACGATCATCTCGGTTGCAAAAAGGAAGAGTGTTCTTGATGTATAGGTGATTGTGGAGATGTCTGACAGCACTGCCCCAGCCAAGGAATAATGTCAGGCCACAGGTCTGAAGTAGTCCTTCGGTCACATGAAGTACCAGTACTTGTGTGCTGAACTCCATTTACCTGGGACTTCATTTTCAGGGCCAATTATCATCAAACATTACCAATAAATTTAGATAGATGGCTAAGCCTCTAAAACCCACGGGTTTACAATCAAGAAGAAGAAATAGTTTTCCCTGGATATGGCCTTAAATGTGACTGGCATTCAGTTGGCTACATGGCAGAGGAAGGTTGAAAAGCTGATAAGTTTGTGAAATTTCCTTGTGGTAGTCACAAAACTTAAAGTAGCCACTTACTAGGGGATGTAGGAGATCTCATCCACTGCAATGATTTGTGAGGTAAAGCACAGGACATCAACTTTTGTAAAAAATTTCACAGTCCTGAAAGACAATTGAATGCCTTTTCGAGGAAGAGGAGGCTGTATTAGTCAGGGCAGCATTATCTCTAATGCACTCATTTCCTCCATAATTGAAGTCATTAAAGTACAGATATTTGGATGTGTACTGGAGCGTCAGATTGGATTTTTAGCCTTTTACCAGTTTTCCCTTTATGTTCTTTCTTAGGATCAATCTGCAGCAATTGGCTTAGAGTAGAATACCCTGCTGTGGCTCGTCCCCTGCACAGACCCTGTAAGCAGTGTTCCAGCAGCGCTGTATTTTCATTGTATTTGCTATTGCTGTCCTAAGACTGAATATCTAAATGGGAAGAAAATGTAAAAGACAAACTGAGAGGAAGATCTATCACATTTAGAAAGGCAGGTAATACTGGGCTCTGATAACTTTGTGAAAAAGAAGGACCTCTGGCAAGTTTTAATCAATTTCTTAGGTTTTCTACATTTCATCAGCAGGTATTTAGAAATACACATTGTAGACAAACCATATTAGGAATTCTTGATACTAGTATATGCAAATGCAGATGTATGTCTTGTCACTGTATTAAAAATACGTGTTGCACTTATTCAAAACAGGGAATATTAGATTACACCAATATTTGTATAGGTATGTGATATTTGGATGTACTTTTCTGGCATATTATAATGAAGTAAGACTGCTACCTAGCCCAGAAAACTAAGGAAAATCAATGAACCTGTATCAAACTAATTCATTACATTGGATGAGTTAATGCATTTCTTGTGGATGATGACAATAAATCAATTCCCATATAGTATGTTGTGTTTTCACTTCAGTAGTGTTTCTCACACAGGTGGACGCACATAGCAGCAAACTGAATTCAGATTGTGATGGCCAGAGTAGGACGTCAGTCACACCAGCCTCAGCCCGACAAATTTCATTTACAATTCGCAGAGCTCCTCCAACTTTAAACCTGTGTATCTGAAATACAGTGGCCTTTGGTCTTCAGATTAGTCCATCTTTTACCCACTTCTGACCTCACAACAGTTATTCACTATATTTTACACTATTTATCTTTGGATTCATTTGATTTACAGGAAAGAAAAATGGAAAATATAAGAAAATAACATTTTGTGGAAATAGCTTGCCTCACATTGAGGTCAATCTCTGTAATTTTACTGAAGCTGGTCAGTATACTCCCAAATTTATTTCAGTGAAAGGCACGTATTTACTTTTATTTTAATACACAGAGCTTTTTATTTGGGAATAATAAAACCTGATCTCAATATATTTAGCCTAACCAGTATTAGAGAACATAACCTTATGTTTTTGTCTATGCATTAATAAGAATTTAACAATTCAGGCTGGTGATGTAACGTTATGTACCCTGCGCTGCTTTCCATCTTAACCACAGCATCTCTGAGTGCTATTGATTCTTTGCGTTTTAAAGAAGCTTTCAACCTGTTTGATTTCAAGGGCACAACAAAGTTCAAGTAAGAGACTGTTTAAGAAAGGGCAGTTGAGAATGTGATTTTGACAAGTTCTTGTAAAAAATCATATCTCATGTTTAAACTAAAAAATTTTTCACGTTCTCACCCAATCATTTGCTCATTATCTCTGCTGACTCTCAGTTATCCATCATGATCTGGGCAACTATCTGAAGTCCTTCATATTATTATTATTTCAATCTATTTGTATTCAAAATTATTTTGCAAAGCATCAGATAAATATGAGGTATCCAGTCTGGAATACCTCCTGCTGTCAATAAGGAAAATCTGTTGTTTGCAGGTTGATACCATTGTTCTCATGTCATGTTTTGTACTTACCAGCTATTGGAACAGCAAAATCACAAACCTTGTGTTGGTGTCTCGTGTTTTCAGCTGCCTTCAGGGTCAGTCAGTCATGTCAGCTGGGTGGTTTATATCTCACAGGGACATTTTCTTCACTTCGTCCTGACTGAGCTTAGTCCCAGTCTAAACACCTGTGAGGTCCTCTCTCTGTAATGGATGGAACAAAATCAAAGGCATCACGTATCCCTGATTTGGGGAAAAACTTAGTCTCCAGATCCAAATTTTAAGCCCTTGGTTCACCTCTGTCATTAGTATTCTGTGAAAGAAATACAGGATTCAGCCCTGGCTTCAGAAAGGTAAAAACAGTGTCTAAGCCAGATATTTCTGGTCTCTTGATAATCGGCAGGAAGAGATGGGAGGCTCCAGAGGGTCATGGATCCAGTCTCACAACAGTTATCTCAAAGAGGTGCTCCTCTCCTCCAATGGTACGCATCGCCTTGAGGACTAGCTGATACCATCTGCCTAACTTCAGACAGTTGACATTAGGTGGGATGAATCCTTCCCTTCACGATTAAGGTGTCTCTCACATGCTTGATAAAAGATGGGTAAATTAGATGTGATAAAGAGAGCTGCACAGTGGCAGCTGGAACAATAATTTGTGAGTCTCAGTCCTACATGCAGATGTCTAGGCTGTGCTCCCTGTCAATGCATTAGAAAGCTTTCTTTTTTTGTAATGGATTTACTTCCTGAAGAAAATCATGGCAGATTGGAAAGACTGTTTTGCATTTCTTATCTATGAAAATTAAGTTACATGGGACTTTTCAGGATTTACCATATAGAGTTTATGCCTCTTAATGTGCTCATCTCAATAAAATATATGGCAGTCAAAGATGGCTTGTGTAAGATACAGGGTAATTAGTCATTTATATAACTCACCATCGTACAAACCAAATCAGCTTCTATATAAATGTCTAGACAGCACATTAGTGCTTTGCCCAGCCAGCCCGAGAATATGCAACCCGTAAAGATAAGAGTATCCCTGCTCCCTAAACTCCTTGTTAGCACCTGCCACACTCCCCACTGTCATTTATATTTTGGCAGATAAACCCCAAGTGTGCAGGTCCCAGATATTCCAATCTGTCTGTTAAACAGAGCTCATATGAGGTTATATTTCCGTAAGTCACATTGCAATCAGTATTTGCTTGTTCAGAGCATTGACCTCAGAGAGATTTCAAATGTCGCTCAGGACTGTGTATAATTAAGGCCCAGTCTATTTACAGCATCATTATTTCAAATATATTACTGACTAGTTCATCATATACTTAACAGAAGACTTCTCAATGGGTAAGATAATGTGGTTTTAGATTGAACACAGCATTTTCATGATGTAAATGGAAAGAATCATGCAGTTTGGGCCAAAAGCTTTAGTTCCAAACAATCAAATACTTGATTTAAGCAGCAATCCGATTAAGGGCTGGCATGCACAGGCTTGTCACGTGCTGTGGAATACCTCATGAAGTTATCATGGAGAAAGGAAGGTACTAGCTGAAGAGAATGTGCACGTGAGTGTCCAAATCCAGCCTGGAGGGCTTCTCTGTGTGGCACATCACTGACAGCTTCACTGGGGCCAGGATCAGATACCTACATTAACGGGGCTCTGTACCTCTGCCTCTTAGTATCATTTGTATCACGAAAGCACTGGCTTGACATGATTAGCATTGACCAGATCCTTACCTTAAATCACCGGCACCACTGTGGATACTGTGGCATTACGCAAAGTGAAAAAATCCTCAGTTAGATCTAATTCTTGTTCACTAAGGAGGCAATGTAACAATGGATTATTTTTTCCTGGCTGTTCAGTGTCTGGATCAACACCAAACACCAGGCAGATAAATATGACAGATAGACATGTCAGATCCTCTCACGCGGACAGAGTTCTTGGTTCCGTTCATTTCCAGCTGAAGGAAACACGTATTTCAACTAAAAATGGAGCACATGCTTTGTTGTGCTTACCGTAAAAGCCTCTGGGAAAACAAGCTGGAGTCACAAGAGTCCTAGAGAAAAAAGTACTGGTTTTACCTAAGAGCCCATAATTATGGTCCTTGCTTAGGATGGAGGAGACTTCAGTTCTGTCCTATACTCTCCCTCAAACCCAGTTTATGTCACTTCTGATTGTCTGTTTAGCACCATTTTCCCTAATTTATTCTCCTCAAGAACACATTTTCAGGATTAATAAACAGTTTCACTGCATAGTATTTTTCCAGTGTCAAAACAAAGAGAACAAAACCCAAGAAAAGAACAGTAATCTGGGAAATGCTAAATATTAACAAAATGAGATTGCAACTCAGGAAGGATTTAGCTGCACATCTGGAATTTTTCTTCACAAATTCTACACACGCCTATCATTTGCAGAACAGGGATCTGTCTTCATGTGTCCTGTTGTGAATAATTACAATTCATATGAAATAGTTTTTAAAATGCTTCTAAGAATCAGAAGAAATAGCGGTAGCTTTCTCTCACTCTCAGCTGTGTCTGGCTTTATGAGGTTCAGAGTTCAGGAAGAAACTATATCAGAATATCTTTATTCTACTGGTGAAACTTGAATCTGGATCCAAATTCTATTGCTCAATCCCATCTCTGTTCTTTCTCTGCAGATAATTGGGGGAAAAAAAAAAGTTGGCTATTTATTGCACTGTTGCTACCCACACATCCTATTCCAATTTTGGAAGGTTTCCTAAATTCATTACACAGGCAAAACTCCCACTTAAGTTGTTTGTTTGCCTGTGCAGAAACCAAAAAACAGATCAGAGGACAGAACTGTCCATCGCTGTAAATATGTCAGTTATTGGCTTGCTGCAACTGTGTGCTTCTGCTCACTCACTGGGCAGAGTCCAGACAGATTGGAAAATTCAGGGGGAAGTGACAAGTCAAAGCCCTCTTGCATATTTAGCGACTACATAAGAATAACCAGGACTGCCGAGGGCCATCGGTTTTCCAGATGGAATGGACCTTCGGGGGAAAAAGAAAATGTTTATAGTGAAAGGAAAATGAATTAATCGGCACTTCAGCCTTCAGCTGTCAGCACCAGAATACGATGTCAATTGAAACAAGAGTTGCCTTTGACAAACCTCCCCTGCTCTCACCAGCCCCAGCTGCAGTGCCTTACACACGGATCTTCACCGGAACAGAGCAGTGCTCGCCAGCACAGTCCATTAGCTGGGATAGCTGTTGCCTTGATTTCGGAATAAAATGCTGCAGCAGAGAAAGAGCAATACTCCGGTATCTTTGCTGTTGACTATACAAGACCTGGTATTGATTTACTTCCAGAGCAATATTCATCTCACAGGGTAAAAGAAGCTCATTTACCTGATAAGTCTAATAAGCTACCAGTGTATTTAGGAAAAACACAGTGTTCTCAGGTATCACAGAAAATTAACTAGGCTGCAGTACCAAGGCTGTGATTGTGATTCTTGAGCTTATAATTTGATTTATGCTGTTAAAACTAGGGAAGTATGAGTCTCAGGAAATAGTTCTATTAATGCTTTGTGAGATACGAGGAACCAGGCTGGCAGCAGTCTTCAACTGCCCTAAGTTATTTGAAGCAGAAAAAGATAACTTTTATATTATATTGAGTTTATATTAGGAAGTTAAAAAAAAATTTTTCTTTTTAAATAGTGAAATGTCTGGCAGTGAGTGGTAAACTGCAATTGCTTGACATCATCATAAATTTGGGTGTGAATATGTCAGTTTTGATCCTCTGAATTAATGAATCCACCAGGGTAGGGCTTGGAATCATAGTTGGATGATCATACTTGGAGGCTAAATATACACATCAAAATAGGTGTATGAACCACACATCCCTTGTTTAGTGCAGATGGCTGCCACTTTTTTCCCCTTCTTGACGCACTGCGAACTATGTAAGATAATCAGGTCCTATACTAATTGTATTTATTACAAGATTTAGAATACTTTGCTCAAATTCTTTTTTTATTTTATATTTGTAACAAAAACCAGTTTTGTAGCTTTTGTCTAACTAGTCCTGCTAAGTTCACGATCTTTGGAAGGGGATCTTCTTGGACTGTCATAAGGGAGTGTTACTTTGTGTTGCTGTTCATGCAAATTGAGTATTAAGTATGATTAAAAAGACTGCTGCTAGTATACCACTGCTTCCAAAACTGAAAGCTGAGATGTGCAGTGCATGGGGCAGAGGACTGCTAGAGGAGGTAGGAGAGTCTTGTAGTTAAGATGGCTCTGGTCCAAGGAAATAGGCTTCTTTCCTTAGTTCTTGCTGCTTCCTATGTTTTAGTAAAGCAAGCCACAGAAACCAGACTTTGCGCAGTCTTTAATTGTGGGTTCCTCGGTACATTAGTGCCTGGCCTGAGAGCAGTGCAGTTCTAATTTGGAGAAGTGTGGGCAATGCCAGGCACAGCTGAATTTAGGAGAGCTGTTCTCAGAATGTATTAACCACTGAGCAAATGTTGCCTGTGCTGAAAAGACAGTCCTAGTGCATCTCAAAAGGAGAGCTTAAAACTAGTAGGTACTCTTAACTTTAAACTCTATTTGCCTCACTACCATATCTGTAAAATGATGCCGATACATTTCCCCTTACCTTACAGGTCAAGAAAATATATAAATAAATTTTGCAAATCACCTGATGGTGCTGTGTGTTACGCAGAACCGCCCAAGAGTGTATCTATTATATCTGGGAGCGAGCTTCTCCACTGAAGTGTATACAATATATTGAACTAGGAGAAAACAGAACATCAAGTGCTATTTAATGCGTGCACTGAATGAGATAGGAGGCATATGGAAAAAATCATATGTGCTCAAGTCATTAAAAACTATTCTAATGCTTGAGGGGGAAGGGTAAATAAGGACAACTGCTGCATAAAACCCACTAAATCCAGTATTTCCTAAGCTCTCAGTGCTTGATATCTTTAAATCTATGAAATTCTTTCAATGAAGCAAGGAGTAAGAGTGCACAGGCATGCCTACTTTCTACATTTCATATTTCCTAACCTGCCCCATATTCCTTGCTGATGCGTCACACTGACATCCCACCAGCTCTCCCGCTTTAAGGTAGTTGTATTGCAGCTTGGATGGAGGTTACCAGTAATTACCACAGACAGTACTTCTGCTCATTCACTAGACCATGTTCTCTCTGCCTGCACCCAATTAACCTTTCCCTGTGAGTCCAGAAAGCAGAGTGGAAGCTGTATGATAATTCTTGGGTCATTTAAAAAAAATCCCATGACAGTTTTTGTAAGAGCAATTTTGTTAGGCCCCATGTCCTGGCCAGTTCCCAATTTTTTTTAATTACTTGAATTATCTGAGAACTGGACAAATGTATTCATTATACATTTTACATAAAATGTCTTGGAACAGACTGAAGAACATATCCAGAAATATATTTCTGAGTGATTCAGATAGGTATCCAAGCTGGGCATAAAATGGCAATAAGTTTTCAAAAGCATTGTAGAATTAGTCAAAAAGGTTATCTGATCCTAATCAACTGGCTTTTCTGTGTCCTGTCTATGAAATCCCTTCTGGGGTTTTGTCTGAAAGATGTAGTATTTTTCTTTCTTTCCTTTCTAACCAGTTCTGCAGTGTTGGTCATGTTGTTCAAAACAGATATGCTTGTCTACCTTACAGCTCGAAAGATTTCAGTCCCAGAGAATATGGTACTCATATGGGAGTCTTATCAAGGAAATTTTCTTGCTTTTATTCTCCTTTATTCTATGAGGAATCTTAATTATTACACATTAATTCTTTGCTATTTGTGTGAATCACCGCATCTCACTAGCTAGCTCAACAAGCTTTAAAGACTTCCTGACTTTAAGCAATGCATTGATTAGAAATGCAATGCACGGTGTTGACCTTTCCAAATCCTATAGAAGGCCTTCCTTTTCTAAGCATGATCTGTGGGTGAGCTTGGACAAACCAACCATTCCTATACAGACCATGAGAAGAGTTCCAGGTCAAGGATTGCAAAGAAGAACCCACCTGCAGTATATAATCAGGAGTTTTATTGATTTTACAAAACGCAGAAAATCCTCTACTTATTCTTTGTACTCTCTATCGTCATTTTATCAGTTAACCACTTGGAGATATATAGAAATTTGTAGAATTCTTTTATAACATAACATTTGCCAACATTGGGTAGTCAATGCACTGTGTTATTCCATTTTTACGTTTCACAGATGCACTAGCAGACCCATTTTATAAGTGAGGAAAAAATAAATAAAATATTGATCCAGGCAATTGCTTCCTATACTCCTGTATCTTCTTTCAGCTAGCAGTCACAAAATGAGTTCTTCATCTCATTTGCTTATGGTGATGGTGAGCATAAATTACTAGAATTGGCCAGTCTGAAATGAGTTTTGTGGAAGTCACTGTTCTGTGTAATTGCAGTGGTCCATGTAATGATGTATTTACTAGCGGTGCTTGACTGAGACTTAGAGTAATAGTACGTTTCTTCACCAAATGTCTATATAGTAGCACTACCATTAAAGGGCATTTTTTCTTCTTTTTTTAACAAAGATTGTCTTTATGCTGAACAATAGCATTTTAAATGTCTTATCCTTATATAAATGTATTATCCAATATAGCATTTTTATTTCTACGTCCTTTCCACTGTGTAGTTACTTTTTTCTTAAGGGCCTGAGGTTTAGGCAGCCTGCTCTCATTTTCAATGATAATGCTAAATCATTTTCAGTTTGATAAAGATTTTTATATGGAGATTACAACATACCATGTCTTTCATAGAGTCTTTGTCATTAGTTCTTGTTGTTGGAATCGAGAAGAAATGTAACTTAAATGCTCTTCTCTCTGAGTAGAAACTATATTAAGTTCTCTTTCTTCAAACCAGGATTAGATTTTATTTCTTTCTACTTAAGATAAAATGTCATTTTATCTTGCATGGATGTATGTAAAATACAGACATGAGTTTATGTAGAAAACTCCTACTGTCATCAAAGTACACTGACAGGTTGTGTCCTATGAACAGGTCCCTATGAACAGGGAGCAATGTCCTTAAATCGAGTATTAGAACTCAACAGAAGTTATATTTGACCAGAAATGGGGCTGAGACATTAGAAGTGTCATAATAATTCCCTGGAAAGTGAGGCATGGCAGGTTACGGACAACATCCTCTCTGGGACTGTAAAGCAGGAGAGAATGTGTAAACAGGGATCATGGATGTACCACCAACTGTCATGCAGTTTGTGAAGAGATTTATCATCTTTGTGAGCAGGATTTTTTTAAGGTTTTGCTTCCTGTCAGCATTTGAATGCTTCCTCTAACCCAGTGTGCATTAGTTTCATTAGTTCATTAGTCGTTGTTTCTGGTCATACTTAGTATGGCCTGTTCTGTAGGGAACTCTTCTGACCAGCTGGCATAGATTATTCAGAGAAAAAAACAGCTGCTTTTAGACTAAGCTGAAACTGAGCAAAATGCCCTAGGCCACAGTGAGGGTTCACACAGAAAATGTCTGTGTCTGCGGTGTGATTCTCTTATCTCTGCTTTTGCCTCTGTCCTTTCCCATGTGTAGATATGACGAGACCAGCAACCATTTTCCCCCATTGTCCTGTGCTGTCCTGGTGATAGCTGCTCTAGTATTGACATTCAGGAACTGGGTTGTATATCACTTTGAGAGTGTAGTCACTCAGTCAGTGATATTAGTGGTTTAAGAAAGGAAGCAGAGAATCAAGTCTACAGTTACTGAAATGAAACCTTCCTCTTCAAGCCAAAACTGAAACTCTGGAAACCTTAATTCAGAGTGCTTCAAACTCAAATTGCATTTTGCTGACAAATTGCCAAGACACATTTGGGCCATGTGAGAGCCTCTTCCAAGAGCTAAATGAAAAATGCATTCTTGTAAATATCATTGAAATTGTTCTCAGGTTCTCCTCATGCTCTCAGCCATTAGCCCCTTCCAGAAAATGGTTTTCAGATTCTCTTTCCTTCCCTCCTACAGACATAAAGGGTTTTCAGCCTCTGAAGATGTTATGAGCTGTCTTTATAAATCTCTTTAAAATTACTTGGCAAGTCATAACATGAAATTCCATATAGTTGAAGAAAAATATGCCAGACTACCCTGTATTGAAAGAGTATGGGACTAAATGAGAAATATGAAGGCTAAGTTGCACCTAAGGTTGTTTCTTTACAGATAGTATACACAGGGTGAAGTGTCTAAAAATATCCTAATACTTGCTTCTTACCAACAACCAACAATAAATACATCATGATTTACAGTCTCTATGTTACACACAAAAGAAGTCTTTGGTGCTGCTGATCCAAAGAGCTGCCTTCATGCTAAAGAACAGAGCTGTGGAAGATTCCTTTGTGTCTGAAATTTTTGCCCACAGACTGCAAAATTGTTCTTTATATTATTCTCCTCCTGTGAAGGGGAATTGAGAGCTATTCCTCTGAAAAGAGGTAAAATAGGTAAGAGTTTAGAAAGGTTGGTATTCCTTCCTGTTGTAGTTTAACAGCAGCCAGCAACTAGGACCATGCGATCACTTTCTCTCTCCCCCCACGGCAGTTTGGGGGAGAGATTCAGAAGAGTTTAGGTGAGGAAGAACTCATGGGTTAAGATAAAGACAGTTTAATAGGCAGAGCAAAATCCACGCACACAAGCAAAGCAAAACAAGGGATTCATTCACTGTCTCCCATCGTCAGGCAGATGTTCAGCCATCTCCAGGAAAGCAGGGCTCCATCGCACTTAATGGTTACTTGGGAAAACAAATGCCAGAATTCCAAATGTCCCCCCTTCTTTCTTCTTCCCCCAGCTTTATACACTGAGCATGATGGTATGGAATACCGCTTTGATCAGTTGGGGTCAGCTGTCCGAGCTGTGTCTCTTCCCAGATTTTGTGCACCCCCAGCCTACTTGCTGATTCGATGCTGTGAGGAGCAGAAAAGACTTTGGCTGCCCAGCAGCAACCAAAAACATCAGTGTTTTACCAACACTATTCTCATCCCAAATCCAAAACATAACACTACACCAGTTGCTAGAAAGAAAGTCAACCGCATCCCAGCTGAAACCATGACATTTCCAAACCAGGATTCAATGATATTCCATGCTGGGATGTTATTAAATACAGTGTAGGCAAGGTAGAAAATGGAAAGTGGCATATATTTCTTTAGTCTGGTTTTATTAACATAATACTGAGTGATGAGACAACATCTGCAAAAGTCGGATTCTGATGTGTATGTCTATTTATACGCGCACACGTACTTTGACGCTCAAGAGCCTGTTTCTGTATAAATGACTGCAGCTAAGAGTAATTTAACCAAAACTCTTGCATTTTGCTGAGGAGGCTTACTGATCTTCACTAGATGATTACCTTACAGATGTTCAATGTGTAATTTGCATATTTCATTTTGAATGCATCTATCTGATACGCAAATGGAGGTGAAGAAGTTAACTTCCATGTCCCCTCTGGACTAGTCAGAAGATGTGGAAGCGAGGATGAACATTTGCAAGAAAAAAAATTGCTTTCTCATCATTGGAAGCTTATTTTCATTAAAATCTGGTACAAAAATTAATTAAAACCTTTTAGTTTAAACTGGAAATGTGGTGGCTCCTTCTAATTAGCAGCCAAGCTCCAGGCTCAGCATGATAATTGAGACTCAGTTTAGCTTGATTTGCAATAATTTAGCCAAAATTAGGCAGCTTCAAGAAAAAAGACAGAGGGAGGTTCCTCGTTTCCTATGCTACACATACAGTCAGATGGCTAGAGTCCTGTCTTCAGAGGAGATACAAAATCCAATTACTGTACTGAATCAGTCAAACAAGATTTGAGCAGGAGGCTCCCATTTGCCCAGAAAATGGCCTGCTCATTGTTGGAGAGCTTGAGTTAAAAAATTTAATGGTGCCATGCATGGTTTGAATAGCTGCATCTCCCTTGGTGCTTGAAAGGCAATAGAATCTTGTTATGAAAGTAGTCTGGATTTTCTTTACTTTCCTTACTTCTGTCATAAGTGGCCCAAAATTATTAAAATTCTCAAATATTCTTCTCGATTTACCGAAGAAAACACACTGAAAAATGATTGTCTGCATCGACTCAAATGAAAATTTTCAGTTGTGTTTATTTTTGTTCGGCTGTGCATTTTTGACTCACACAGGCCTGGTTTCCATGGGTGACTAAGGATACTTGATGCCAAGAGCTCCTAAATAAGAGATACCGTTTTAGCCCTGAAGAAGTTTTGTAAGTTCTGCTTTTCATTCTTTCGTGCCCTGCTGCTTTTTTTTTCGGGCAGTAAAGCTTTTCAGCAGTGGCCATAACTCTGGTACTATAGTCTTACAAAATGAATCCTAGCTCCCCTTCAGCTACATTAGCTGCAGAAGAAGGCATGCCGCATGATGCCTTCACAACTGCTCATTCAGCCTACCAGCTGACAGGGTGCTAACTGGAACTAACGCTGCCAAAAGGAGAGTTAATCCTCTAGAGAACTGTAGAGGAGTCATACAGTGATGTAACTTGATTTATTTATTGTCTTTCTTGCAACACTTTGGTTGTGTTATGAAATACCTCTCACAAATACAGGGGAGGGATTAGGTAGAGTCAGTGGAGATGAGACATGGATGGTGGCACTGCAAGGAGCTCTGTTACTTTAGATGAACACTTACACTTGTAGTAGGGTTTATGATCTCCATTTAGTATGTTCTGCTTTAGTTAGGAAAACGATTTTGGATTTTAAATTTCTTTTGGAGCAAGCTAAATTGGAAAATCTCCTCCAAGTGCTCATCAGTGTGTGCCAGCTCTGAGGCGAGAGTCCAAAGCAATGACTGGCCTTGAACAGCTTTGAGCCCCAGCATAGTGAAGACTTTCAGTCTCAGGAACCAGACAAACTCTGCTTCAAAGTAAATTCCTTCAACTACATCTGACAAGGATGGAGGAGCCGCAGCACCAAGTCTTTTCATCTGCTGATCCACTCCTGTCATGCCATGTATGTAACAACATTTTCTTCAATGCTTATCCAGTGCTGTGCTGGATTTGTCTGATACACAGCCATGCTAACTAGCTGTAATGATACCCTATCATTTAATCCCTATCAGGTGATGCCCATATTTATTTTTCCAAGGTTTATGTCTGTATAATCATCCATGTCATGCACGGTCATTTTAGAATGAATATTAGCACAATGTTAACTCTTTTCCACTCTTTGGCTATCTTTAAAATTGAAAGTTAGGCTTATATCTCTCAGACAACTCTACAAGGACTCCTGGGTGCAAGTTTTTCAGGGCTATAGCCTAAAAAATGTTTATCCCCTGCTGTT
Organism: Rhinoptilus africanus; assembly: GCA_013400135.1. Classification (NCBI taxonomy): domain Eukaryota; kingdom Metazoa; phylum Chordata; class Aves; order Charadriiformes; family Glareolidae; genus Rhinoptilus; species Rhinoptilus africanus. The sequence goes on from VXBO01009521.1 coordinate 158,786, forward strand.
TGATATCCTTCTTGAAAGTGCTAGAAAGTACTTCACCAATGTTCTTACTATACTTCATTCTTCTGCCTTGTGAAAAACAGAACAAAATGTGTTAACCACTTCTGTCTATGCCACAGCATTGTACACCATTTATGTAGGAATGGATCTATACTAGTCCTAAATTTCTTCCATTCCTCTTTTTTATTTTTCATCCCTTTTCTATAGATTTTTTTCCATGTATTATAAAAACCTATTTCATCAACATACTGCTATTTGTGGTATACTGATTGTTTTTTTCCTTTCTGTTTATTATTTTCAGAAGTTCTATTCCAACTGCTACCTTAATTTTGACACTGAATTTGGGCGTGTTTTCAGCCAAAATTGTTCTTTTCTAGGCTTTAAGTTTTCCTTCAGATGAAGTCTCATCCCCAGTGCTCAACATCTAGTGTGACAAAGTTCTTATTACAATCCAGTGCATGAGCAAACTATTTTATTGGAAGTGTAAGGATTAATACTTTTCATGTTGCATTCTGATGTTCTACTAAACACCATGTGCTCTGTGCGTGATGAAAGTTAATCTCTGGAAAGGCAGAAGCGAGGAATGATTTTTTTTTCTTTCCTACTGAAATCCTATATTTACAAATCAGCAAATAAAAAGTGGATGTGTTATTTTTCTTTTTGTAGGTTTTTGTTTGTTGAAAAATCAGTTGAAAAGAGAAGTGTTTGAATAAAGCACATCTCAGCCTTCTATAAAAATGTCCTTTTTTAAATGGTGTCTCCCTGCTGTTCAAAAAGGTAGAAAAGACACTGAAATCTATCAAAAGCTCATCAAATCAAGAAATTATTGTAATTATTAAAATCACTGCCCTGAAGTGTATATTCTCAGTATCAGTTAAAGCTTCAAAACAGGTCATACTTGCATTGACAGGAGTATTGCTTGGTTGTATCTCTCTCTACAGCTGACTCATCACCCTAGGAGGCAACCAAAAATACCACCAATAAAACAAGAACAAAGTTTGAAGTAGAGAGGAACCTGTAATTGGGAAGGACAGACTGAGTGAGACCACTAGACTGAAATGATGGCTGGCACCTGGCTGCGTAGAGTCCCCTACCCCATCAGAAGACAATTCACCCAAGTTTTCCCTGAGCTGCTCCAGTACGTGTCCTTAGCTGCCTCCAGCACGTAAGAAATGAAGTTGTCAAAGCAAACTGCCCTTGCATTAGCCTTCACAGTTTTGCTGTAAGCCCAGCGAATTTGGAGAACAGATGTGCAAGCTCATTAATATCTGTTAGCCGTAGCAGATGTCACGCACTTCATACCGTGCAACATATTCCCTAGCAGTCTAGCATATGCGGTAGAAAATATGCAGTGACCATCAGTATTTTAAGTAGCCAAGTGTCGTGCTTCATTTCTCAATATCTCTGCCATACGTGTCTAAGTGTGGCCTAAGGTATGAATTTACCTCGTGTTTTTTAAGCTGGTTGTGTGTTGACAAACAGAGTAGCAACTATATTCACTTGGATATAAGAACATAATCACTAGAATTCATAGCTGCATAATAGACACAAACTCAAATCAGAGGCGGGAAAAGAAAAAATATCTGTTATAGCTGATAATCGTCAAATACCTTCTCAGTAATCATCTAATCACTCACAATACAGCTGTCTTCCTAAATCAAAGTTAAATGAATACCGATGCAATAAATGTGAAGAGTCACCAAAGATTTTTATTAATCAAGAGTCCGATCCCTCACTTAATACCTAAGAAAACTTAAAAGTAGTTTCAAAATAGCCTTGACTATCTGGTTGAAGGGCTACTCTTGACCAGACTTACTGCTCCCAGTTAAAGCAGTTAGCTCCAGTTATGGCAGAGACTGACATAGCTAAATATTCAGATTATTAAAAATGTCAATCTGACAAAGAAAGTACTTAAGCTTTGAAAATAGGCAACTGAATAGCATTAAGTTTAAATGGTTAATATAATAAATGCATATATTTTTCAGTGTTCACCTGCCACTCACTGATTCTTGCATTTTTTTAGCCTAGCATAAAGAAAGTTATTGAAATGATAAATAAGATGAAATGGAGCAGGAAATGCAGACTTTAACACAATTTCTTCTAATTGAAGTAGGTTTTCCCTGAGGGAGGACAGTGCCATTTAATCAGATTTTTCCTGACATTACATTTTACAAGACTGGGGTTTTATGGAGATTCATGTCATGAATAACAAATGTGCTGTTTTGTACTTGTTATTTCCATGAAATGTGAAAAATCTTATACTAGAGCTTATATAATTCAGCGATTTTCAGCTACATTAATATCTTACCTAAAAACGAGTTAAAGCATAGTGTTTTGTGCAGGATTTCTGTATTGAAGGAACCTTGTCCTTCCCGTGAGGCTCCTGCGAGACATTATTACCTATGAGACCAGGAATGAGGGTTTGAAGGAGTCTGCGAGCTTTGTTAGGTATCAAGAGGCAAAAAATATAGGTGGGTTCGAGTGAGTTTTTGTTTTAAAAGACTGCTGCTAGTGTGTTTGTATGTTACTGGTCCACACACCGGTGTATTTTTCTGAGAGCTGATTGCAACGTGGCCTCGTTGAAGACCCCGTTTATGATGGGTCGTGCTCACGGTGCTGCGAGGCTGGGGAGCGAGGCGGGTGGGAGGGAGGTGGGGGCTGGCGTGGGCTGGTGTCCTCACCCCATGGCCACCATCCAGCCAGCCCCGTCGGTCTACAGAGCGCTTTGGCCACATCCGCTTCACCCTCAGCCTCCTTCCAGCTTTCTGATTGTGTTCCTAAAATCCTGCCGTAATCACTCTTTATGAAAACATGCTTGAGCATTCCAAAAAAAAAAAAAAAAAAAAACCAGCAAAAAAACCACCATCCGTTTTCTGCCAAAAAAAATGCAAGTTCCAGCTCTCTCCGTAAGCAAGCATAGCTTTAGCAGAGGCGAACTAAGTTGTTGAAGCTGTATTCCTCCTCCCTCATGGCCTCATCAGCTCTCTGCTAAAGCAGCACGGGCTCTGCCCGAGATAGGAGACCAACCAGCCCAGTTCTTCAGCTAAAATGGTCTAAGTCCAACTAGCTAAATCTGTGCCCCGCTCATTTGATAGAGGAAGCAATCACTCAACTGGCCTTGTCTGCCTGCAGTAGCTGCCTACCCTTCTTGCGACTGAGCCCTTCTTCCTCGTCCTCCTCCCGGGCCACTCATTTCTGCTCGTTTTGCTCCTTTCTGCTCCTTGGTCCATGCCCTGGCTCCTCCTGGGGACAGGACCCCCAGGCCTTGCTTCCTCCTGCCTTTCTGGGCTCCGGACTGGCACATCCCTCAGCAGCTGCTGGCTCTGGCTGGCGTTGTGTTTGTCACTTGGCTCCTGTTTCTTGGCCTGGTGGCCCCTAGGATGGGAGAGACCCGCTGACAAGCTGCTCAAGGAGCAAATCTCCCTCGGGGTGCCCATGTTCTCAGCTGGTGGGGATCGACTTGCCTGGTGCTGCTGCACTTCGGGGGCTGGCTGTTGTGATCCGCACCCCGTTCCCATGCCAGCACGCACAGGAGGATGGATTCAGAGGACTTGAGTGCTGTGACTTTACAAAGGATTTCTTTGGCTAATCTCTGGCATGTTCCTCTGATGCTCATGTTCCTCTGGTGCTCACAGCAGCCTTTGGGTTCATTCTGGCGGAGTCAGTGGTCAAAGGAGAGTGAGGCAGTGTCGTCCCCTCTGTAACAAGCAGGATAGGATACAGGCAGATGCATTGCAACAGAACAGGGGCAGCTACTAATTAGAAAATACCAACAGTAAAATACCGACAAGTAGCAGGTGGTATAATGCTAAGCAGGGATCACTTCATTACTCCGCTATAATACATTCCCATTAAATACCTTCCAAATGATGCTCACTGTTCATACTGGATTCTGTTGTAGAAATGTAAGGGAACCAAAATTAAACTCCAGTTGAAAACTTGCGCTTTTATTTCCCCCGGAATACAAAATAGAGCGCTTCTAGCAGAAACGAATACCAGAACACAGGCTGTAGTGCTGTTCTGCCATCTCTAACCCTCCGCGTGAGAGACGAGACCTGAGGGTTGCCCTTTGCTGGTTAGCCAGTTCAAGAGGCTGTGGCGGTTCCTAATCTCACAGCACACAGAGATGCTCTTTTTGCTGTAAGGCTTTCTTCGGGACAGGATGAACCGGACGGAAGCAGCGCCCGCAGGGGATGCAGCCCACAGCTTTGTGGGGTTTTTGCTCTTTGAGGGCACTGCTGAGCAGTGGCAGCACCTACTGCCTGCGGCGGCTCAGCCTGCCTCCCTGCCCACATGGTTTTATAGACTGGATGCCTTCCAAAAATCTGAGGATTAAGTTGCTGTCCACACATGACAGGTTAACCAGAGGACACCAGCTTATATGAATGTTGATTTGTTTGATTTCCATATGTCTTAGGACTAAAGTCTTACTTTGGATATTAACTTAGGGAAGAAGTGAGGGAAATCCATGGCTGCAGAAATAATCCCGGAAAAGATAAGGCACCGTGCAGGGTGAGAGATTTATTTTAAAGAGTACATGATTGCTTGATTTGCCTCTTGAATGAATCTTTCTCTGTCTTTCTTGTGGCAGCCGGGTGCCTCACAGCGATGTCTCTGGGAACTGTGAGCGCTGTTGTCCTCTCCAGCAGGGGCTGAGAAGCTGCTCCAGCCTGGCCTTCAGGAGCTGGCCCTGCTCCCGCTCTGTCTGCCCGCACCCGGCAAGGGGCGGCGGGGGGAAGGCATCCTACCTTACCCAATGCACTTACTCTGCCTTCGGGCATTGCATTTAGTTCTCCATGAGTAACGTGGCGGCAGCGGGCGCACAGAGCCCTGCAAAACCCGGGCTTGTTGGCCAAACTGCTGCTGTGCTATGTTTCTTTCTGCCTTAGAGGTCTCTCACTTTTAACCTCCTCTGACACCTTATTACTGGGAAGTCTATCTGCAGCTCTCGTGGGCAAAGTTTCATCCCAATTATACTAATGGTAAGGAAAAAGGAAGAGAGAAAGAGATGAACTGTGTTTTTAAACCGTGCAGATTATGTTACTGTAGACAAAGATAAAGGAACTGAGTCTAATGAAGAGAGGAGGATATTCATTATAGATGAATCAGAAAAGAAAAGGCAGTGACAGAGGGTAAATATGATTTGGGAGTGCTTGAATTCGCCTGTCTTGACTGTCACCTACACTGTTTTTGTTCGCTTCTAAGAAATTAGGCAGGCAGCTGGTGATGTATCTGAAAAGTGTGGTAAGTTTTATTTCTCTGTTTTATGAGAGAAAACAGTGGGCACAGACATAAAATTGATATACAGTGCAAATATGTAATGTACAATGTTTGTATAAATTATTGCAGGATATCACTTTGAATAAAGACATTATCTTAGCGGTAGTCAGAGAATTATTCATACCACAAAATCACTGAGTTTCAGAAAGAAGTCACAACCAGTTGTTGTGAATCAGTGCTTTTTGTACAGGATAATCCTGTGCTTTCCATCCCCCTGCTCTGCTAAGCTCCTACAGATTCCAGAGGCCCCAGATGTGGCCAGGCGGGTGCAGCCCCATTGTGCTGGGGAGGCAGTGGCTGCACTGGTGGTCAGCAGCTCCCGAACACTGGGCCAGCCCCATCCAGTGCTACCACTGCTCCTCCAACCCTCAGAGCCATACAAAGCCCACGGCCTGCAGATCTAACATCAGCATGATGAAAGTCTACCAAAGTGAAAGGCGTTCCACCCCAAAACCTCCTAGCAGCTGTGGAAATATGATGGCAGTCACGTCATGAGCTGAAGGTGAATATCTTTCCCCTAGTGGGACACCAGTCAAAGATTGTTTGACTATAACTAAATTTCTAGGGTGTTGATTTTGCTTGCCAAAGGAATATATAGTGGGTTTCTAACAGGTCTTGAGCCACAAAGCTCTGCTAACCTACATGGACCTTTGCTGGACGTATATCCATTAAGGACTCTCTTCCCCAGCAGAATATTGGGTTTAATACCCAGCTCCAAGGCAGCTTTCTCTGTAGCTTGCGCTGCAGAGTCTCTTTGCAAATTGCTGAGAACGTGAACCATCAGCAACAACTCTGAACTTTGCTTCAATACTTTATCATTTCAATCAAACTTCTGTACTGCCACAAAATGATAGATGTTTTTCATACCCCGTAGTTATCAGAGTGTCTGTTACGCTGCCAATTAGATTTTTGCATTAATGAGCTCAGAGGATCTCTGTGGCTTCTTAGGATGCAGTCATACAAGATGTAAGAGCTCATTTGTGCCAAAATTCAACAGATAAATCATTTTCCCAATAACCAGAGATGGCTTTCATTCCATGCTAGGATAGTATATAGCCCAGAACAGGCATTTGAACTTATGTTCCCCTGACTCAGTGATACTGTTGTTTGCCTAGCATGAATTTAATTCTTTGTATAAAGATTTTAAAACTCTGTGGTACCATGGACTTGACCCTTGGTTTCGAGTGTCCCAGATGAATGCCCTGACTGTGCAGTTATAGAGTGTGTTTCTTGCAATAGCATCTGTTGGAGCTATTCCATGTTTAAATAATTGAGTAGTTACTAGGGCACAGCAGGAGATACCAAGTCTGTAATCTAGTAGTCAGGAATCCCAACTGAGCTGCTAAAATAGAAATCTCTGGCAGAAACTGGGAGCTGAAAGAAATTCAGGTTGGTTATCTTTTAGGGGAGAATCCTAACCTCTTACAATATCTTGAGATTTGGAATGTCGCTGGAAAGGTCTTAGTTTCAACCCAAATGGAATGGGGAAAACGTAAAATCAAAAACTCCTAAAGGACTAGAAAATTATTTTCCAACATGTTCTAGGAATAATCGTAATCAAGTTACAAGGAAAGAGAGAATTCATATGTCAGTGCTGCATGTGTTCTAGTTGAAAGAAAGCGTTGCTTGCCGCTTCAGAGTTTCACAAAGTCTGCTGTTAATTATCAACAAAGATCATGCATCACACCCTCATCCTACCTGAACTGCCTGGCGTGGCATGGCCAGTGGCAGGGTCAGGCCAAAAATTTGTGAATTGCTGCCACTTTTCTGGTTTGAGCTGGCCTTTTGGTGTACACAACACAGACAACTTAAGCAAGAGGTGAGATCCAGTCCTTAAAGCATGGCCTTAGCTGCGGTAATGCTCCTGCAATCTGCCTCAGGTGGGCACTTGGGCACTCAGCTCTCATTCAGGTCCCCTCCTAGAAGACTCACAGCAGAATGAGGAGCAGAGATTGTCAGCGCAGTGATGGAGTCTTCTGTAATAGAGCCAGTTCATTACCTAAATCAAAATATCATTTCTTTTCTTAATTTAGTGCTGCCTGCTAATAATTTCCCCATTAACTAGGAATGCAGAGTAATAGGCAACATGCTGCTCTGCATGCTAATAAGATTTCCAACTTTACAAGCTGTTTTCTAATACTGTTTCAAAGTGTATCAGCAGAGTTTCCTCACAGTAGCTGCCGTTATAGAGGGATGTTCCTCTCTTAAAAACTGAGAGAGAATACACTTGAACTCACTGTGGTTGGTAACTGACAGGATTTAGTCCCAGAACTAATCTTGATGGACAACATTAAAATAAGTAGCTATGCAAAATGAAGATGATAAGGTTTCGGCTTGTCTGCAGAGCAACAACAGTCACCAGCACCTGGGAAGAAGACAACTTCCTCAACCTCACAGAGGGAAACAACTGCTTCTGGCCAGGACTCATCCTGCTGCACACATAAAGCATAGTCATCTGAGGCTAAATCACTAGTGCAGAAACTATGAAGTACAACAGCTGGGAGTTGAGGGGTTTGGAAATCAACAGGCAAATACGGATTCAGTTGCAATGCAAAACCTGACAGTGGAACATCGAACAAATCAAAGGTTTGGTGCTGGGGGAGTTTAGCTTCTGCTTTTACCAAATAAAATCCTAGAAGCAGAGCTGGGGATAAAAGGTGCCTGGTATTGACTTCTCATTTATTGGAACTTACCCTCAACCTGACTTGTTTTAAAAATAGTTATTTCTGTAGAAAAACCTTAGATTTTGAAAGAAATAAAATGGATTTTCTTTTCCTGTTTTCAGAAACAATCAAAATTCCACCTGCGGGGAAGCTTTCCATTTTCAGTGGAAAAAGAAGAAAAGGAAGTTGAATTAGAATGCAAGTTGTTTGAGCAACCACAGTATTTATTACGCTGTTGTGTAAAAAGCAGTAGGAAAAAAAAAAAACAAAACAGTCTCTGCATCAGTGCCCTCCACATGACCTCTAGCGCATCAGGACAATCCGGCTGCAATTGCTCCTGCGGCCAAAAGCTTCAGCAAGTGTGAGGAAGGTAGCCAGAGCCTAGACTCCCTGCTTGCTCCACAGAGGACATGTCAAGTGAGATGCTGGCGTAGCTCTGGGCACTACCAGGCACCAACTGGGTGGTCAGTGCCTTTGCAGCTTTTTGGAGCTCCAGCTGAAGTTACAAGGAAGTACATTGCTCCCAGCAGCCTGGGAGGGATGCTTTGTCTAGGCATAAAGACTTCATCCGGGCAAGCTGATGTGACTTCAGGTCCCTCCTGCCCACAGCTCCCTGGTTAGCTAGACTTTAAAACTGTCTATGACAATTGTCAGAAGCAGGAATAGTGGAAGTTGTATGTCTGGATCAATCATGTAAGCTAGATATAGGATTTGACAACTTTGGGAAAGATTAAATTTAGATATATCAAGTTAAAACACATATCCACCACAAAAGCAAGTAATTTTAAAATATTTTGCTTCTTCAAGTCCTCTGAATATTTCCTGTGGAGAGGGGTTATTCATCTGGTCCCGGTTATTTTAGATATTTGCTGATCTTTTTTTAAAAAATCGCATGCCGTGCTATTTAAACAGCAACCTTTAAGCTGTTTAAAGGAGGAGAGTGCAAAGCACTGGATTAATCTGCTTACAGCCCATATGGCCAGATGTTCCAAGGACTGTGGAGGAGCACAGGTCACCGTTAACCCGCATTCAAATAGCTTTCTCAGCAAGAGGGCTTTATTCCACTTGATGAATCAAACCGGATGGCATTTTTATCTTTGAAATTGATTTCAATATTCTACTGTCAGGAAGAAAAATCAGGATGCAGTGTGCTGTTCATGGGCACATCCTTGAGATAGTGGGGAGTTGTCCGGTAAATTATTACACTACTAAAAGTCAGGAGGATCTAGGCAAGAATGCATATTGTAGTCAAAAGGTGAGGAAGAAAATAGATTCCTGCTTCTCTGTGGGAGAATAGGGTATACAAAACTGATTTTTCTAATCTAATGAAAGGAGGCAGAAGGGTGATGACTGAGGAGGAGTGTTATTATAAATTAAAATTAGAGCCTTTACAAGCTGATAAATAGAGCATAATGAATAACATCTTTAAGCATCAGCTAATTTATGAATGCTGTAAAGCCTTCACCCCAGCCAATTCTTGTTACTCCCTTTTCTTCCTAAGGGATTTGACTGGTCGTGTATTGTTTTACAAAACCACCTTCCTGACAAGTGGCATCTTTGCTTTTTATATAATCTTATTTGTGTTATTCTTCACAGGGCCAGTCAAAATATTGACTGCAGTCTCTTCTGTAGTATAGAACAGTCTTGCTCTTTCTGTGGTCTTATTTTTTTGTATTTTGGGGACAGAAACAGGCTATAAAAACGAGTATGTCATTAATTTAAAGATGGTATAACACTAATACTCCTGGTAGAGCCTTTTAAAAGGAGTAGAAAATCAATACAAAGTTGTAATTTCTCAACCTACTGGACTTCACACCATCCGGTATAAAATAGATCAACATTGGAGTTCGCTGTTGCAGGAACGTGGTGATTTCCAAGTCACCCAGAGGCACAGAGATGACATCCTTGCTGCAGCCCTGCCTCTCCGCACAAATTAGGTGGTACCTACAGGCATTTTGCGTGCAGAATTGCTTTTGTGGCTCAGATTGTCTGCCTTCAAAAAGAAACATTTAAAGTGTGACGTAAAACCACTGTGCCCATTGCTCCTCATTACAAGGTCCATAATAAATGGCCCTGGTGCATTGTTACAAAATTAGTGGGGTTTATGAGGACTGCAGATAATTACCGTGGTGGCTGATTGGGTTCAAGAGGCTGACAGGCAAGCAATCAGCCCTGGCCAAAGGGATGGAGTGGAGGTGAAAGAACAGCTAGCAAACACTCAATCAATGCGTTAGCAATCAATAAAGAGTTAATTCTCGGTTTCTTTTATGTAGCCAGCCTAGGCAACCTACTGCTCATTTTAAGCTACTTGAGAAACTTTCATTCAAAATTTTAAGACTCCCTGGATTTCTCCTTAGTGCTTGAATGGGCATTTGCGAATTGCTGGCAAAGTGGCAATGAGCCCTGGGGAAGTGTTGTCTAAGGATAAACAAGCTTGGTGGGGAAGTGGGGAAAAATCACAGCAAAGGCAACCTGTGATCACTGGGTAACAAGGCTATGTGAAAATAGACTAGCAGAAACTTTTGGAAAGCAGGATCAGGAAAGCCAAGACACTGGGAAGAATTTTAACCATTTAATGAAGGATGAGGGTTGTGATAATGACCTGAGACAAAAAAATGTGTAAACTTTCAGATAATTTACTGGCAGAAATATAATTAGGATTAAGTGTTTCCTCTGATTTTCTTCAATATACTACGGAATGTAAAATAGTCAGGCCGTGCAAAATTTCCATAGAAAAAGAGTACGTACAGCCATGCAATTTTTATGTACTGTATCTACCACTGGAGCTAATTAGGAAATAACAGACAGAATATTTTTCCACTGAAAAATACAGATTTAATGAAACAATAAAAGAACCCAAATTAACTCTTTTTAACCTTTCAGTAATGGAAAAAATCTATTTCAAAATTAATTTTTTTTAAACTGTACACAATAAATTATGAAGGTTAAAAGTAGCAATGAAAAGAAAATGATTTCATTCTGTCCAAATCAAACATTTCAAATGATACTGCTACATTTATCAGCGTGCAATTACAAAATCACTATACGATAGTCAAGGATACAATTAGTACTTAGACCCATCCATTGCTGAAATTGATAATTTTTGCAGTTTACTTCATTAGCAAATACTCTCTGGAAACAAAGAATTTAAGTTATACAAACCACTGTGTATTCAGGATGTACCCAGCATTTTCAGAATGGAAGATGTAATGAATCCCCTTGAAATCGCAGTAAAATGTTCCTGATTTCCAAAGGAAGGAGATTTGGATACCATAGCATCACAGCCAGGGTGTCACAACGTGTAAAATTTAATGAATTGGTTAAAAGGTACTGTCATAGTGAGGTGACTCAAAATTTTATTCTCCATGTTTCTGTATTATTCTGTGTATATATGTTCTTTTTTCCCCTTCTGAAAAAGTAAGTGTTCATGAATAGCTCTGTAACAGCAAGTGGAAGGTCAAGCAAAATGAAACATTTTAGTTTTATATAGCTGTAATTCCGGATTTAACCTGGAATTAAATTGTAGCCTATTATATTCAAATGCAAGACAAAATGCTTATGAAATTCTAGGCTTTTTTGTAGCACTTTAACTTTACATTGTTACCAAAATATCCCTTCTCGCTGGATGCTGATATAAATCTTCTCTTTCATGTGAGGTAATTACAACAGGATTCGAATCTCTTCTCTAATGGTGTTCCTGTAAGTGAGCAGGGGAGTGAGTACAGAGTGGTAAACTGTACTGTACTTAATGTGCACTTTTCATGATGTAAACAACATTTACTGGAACATTTCTAAGACTTTGCACCAAGTGAACATAGTCATTAAAAACTCGTTATCTACACAATTTACAGTATTTTCCACTCGGTGGAACAATATTTGTTATTTGTATTATGTTGCTAAGTGAGATATACATGACATCATTCATTACACCAGCTGACCCAAGCAAGTAATTGACCTCTGTTCCAAAGATTGTCCTCCCACTTTTGTTCTTTTATTCTCTTCATGATCCTTCAATCATGAACCACAGTCTAAGATAAGAAAATAACAAAACATTGAACAAAGGCTTTGTAACTAGAAAGAACAGCGGAAAACTGGATCAAATCTTGGCAATACCAGGGTAAATGGCAACACTCCCTTTGATTTTTAATGTTTCATTAGATGTTCATTCTTGCTAGTCTCATGAAAACATGATATATTATTAATGATCTGCAGAAACAGCTATTGTGTGACCACAGGATAATCAAATATCAAGAAATGGTGATCATCTTGAGACAAATACTTTCCAGTTACTGAAGTTCTTAGCGGCTGAAAAGAAGGTTATATTAAGTCATCAGAAAAAGCATTTTTTCTCTCAATATCTTTTCCTTTTTTTCACACTGTGCAGTTGATCTAGTAGAAGATACCATCTCTCCCCACAAACCCTGTGCTGTGTGTCTTTAGACTGGCACAGCTACAGTAGCACCACTGCTCTGTCATGTAGTACATTGATGATTTCATGCCTCTAATACCCCAGAATAAACTGACCCCAGATGAAAAGCGATTTAGTGGTGTGGAATTGGGGCGGGGGGTGGTGGGGCGATGGTGGTGTTCCTTTTTTGCTAGGAATCTAAAGCATTTACTGGGTAGAAGACTATCTGGGCTTAACAGCTGGAGGCACCACTCCTTCCTAGTTTCTTTCTTTTCTTCAAGCAGAAGAAATCAGCTTCCTTCCAAAGCTCATTGTCTGACACTTTTCATTTTGCCTCCCTAAAAGAACATGTGAGAAAGTTACTGTTGCTAGAACCAAAGGGGAGGTTGGGCGGTGGAGTTTTGGCTTTGGATGAGATCGTGCAAAGCCCAAGTGGTCTTTGGAGGAAGCAGGTGTTAAGTTTGCAATTAAAGCCTAAAACCCTCTTATAACAGCTGTGAGTGGTGAGGCACTCATGCAGTACGCTGCCACCCTGCCCAAGGACACCCTCTTTTTGCCAGGCTTGCACTTGAGGCCCTGTAGGTATGTGTCTTCTCTGCAGACATCATAGAGACACATCGATTTAGCCAAAACTCATTCAGCCAGGATTCCCGTGCATTTCCATGGACACAGGGCTGATGCATTGGTACCAGAGTGCTTTCCTCTAACATGTTGTAGAAAACGAAGAATATCTGCGTTTCGAGCAGGTGTGTTAACAAATGTATGAACTGCATTCCCAAACTGCTGGTCATAGTTTAGAAGCAGTAAAATGCCTTTGCTGCTGAAGCCGCTTCCACAAAATGTTTTCAGAGAACAATGCTAGAACAAATTCCTGCTTGTGGGGTGTAAAGGGTTTTGCTGTATTTTCAATCGCCTAGTCTGTGGACATGTAGCTTTCATAGCAACCATGTGGACTGAACTAAAGGAAACTACCTGCAATTTTCTCATTCTTTACTGGGCCTAAGACCATCAGGACCCATTCTTAATCACTTACTTAATAACTTGAAATAGGGAAGACTGATTATTGTTTCTTACCAGCCTTGGCTCATGGCACCCACAGAGATGTTCAGATGGGTTTGGTATAAAGACATACTGGAAAATTAGTTACAACAGGAAAGCACACTCTAAGTACCGTCATTTTTTACGGTGGAAGAAGTAAAACCAACCTTTTGCTCAAAACAAGTGACTAATGTGACAGAGGTGGCACAGATTCGTAACTACCTTGTAGTAGGGATTGATTACTATTCTCTTGTTGTCGCATAGACTGCTATAACAGGACCCTGTTATTATCAGTTCACAGTGCACTATGTTCATTCCAATGCCTCATTTTGCTGCTATTGCTACTAAGAATGTACATTACATTTAAAATTTCATTATATTTAAATTAAAACCAGCATAAGAAAAGTGAAGGTTAACATGTTCAACAACGCATTAGATCTCAGGGCAGAAGCGTGTGTTCTTAATGGAATAGAGAGTTCTTGTTTCACATGGTTGGGCTCCTTTTGATCACTTTCGATACCGCACAGCTCCTGAGAAGACTTTGATAGGGATTCACATAAAACAGGGCAATGAATATGGTAAAGCTCAAACCATTTACAAAGCGGTAGTTGGAGGCTGACTTCAAGCTGAATGTTTGTCCTTTGAGCTCCATCCCTGAATTCGGTAGTCAGCTGTTTCATTGTCCCAAACCTCCCACTTCCTCTACCCTGCCTTATTTCCAAATACACATTCTCTCAGGTGCTCGTTTCCTACAGATTTTCTGCCTGCAGACAAAGCTTCCCTGTTGCTGAAGGTGTGCTAGCCCTCATCTGTGAACGGACAGATTTTAATATGAAGTTCGAAACCTACTGGATTTATAGACTGTTCACTAGATCTCGACTTCATTCCACAGCTATATCTGTCAAGCCCCATCACAGAATTACTTCAGAGATTGCTTTCTATTGTATTTAGCACTTCAGCCCATCACTGGCAAAAGAAGAGAAAGAACCAGTTGATTATTGAATCATAAAGAGCACATATTCCTAGTGTAGCCCGGGGAAAATGCCACTGGCTCTGTTGTTAAGAGTAGACAATTTAGACCAAACTGAGTTCCTACATTTGTATAGAGGTTATGACTGATGTAGCACTATTATGTCCTGCAAACTTCACATAATGTTACTCAGAAGGACACAAAACACTGTATTTTATGGGAAGAGTAATGATTATGATAAAAAAAAGGTTTTGCATGCTAACGTAGTTCCACCTAAACTGTTCTCTGTAACTTCTGATAAATTTGTAGGAAAGGAGGAAGAAAAGCACTTTGTGCCAGTTCTACTTTTTCTCTCTCTCTCTCTTAAAAAAATGCCTTTTTAAAAGAAAGGGGAATTTGTAATTTACTTATAGTGATGAGCAATAGAAAACTCAAAACTCAGTTCTATATCAGGATTTTGGATAGTTCATATTTCTTCAGGTGGGTCATTTTCAAAAGTCCAGCTCTACAATTATTTTTATATCACTCTAAAAGAATGTTTCAACTTTTCACTTGAGCCACCCCTATTCAGAAGTAAAAATGCTTTTGAACTTCATTGTTTAGATTATCTTATTTACATCGAATAAAAGAAACAGGTGCATCTGTGCAGTGTACAGACTTACCCAGGAAAGCTAATAGTTTAAAGTTTAAATAAAACAGTAGGTAAATATGGGAAAAGTAATTGTATCAAAAATAAATGTTCTTGATCTTGATCTTATAAATTCTTTTTTCTGCTCTTTCTGCTAGTAAAATACTGGTACAAGATAAATACATTTTCTCTATTTTTACTTGTACTATATATATAAAACATAAAGAAAATATTAATCAAAGTATGAAACAGGATAATTTATGGGACCTGTAGTTAGGGTCACACTTCTGTGTATACTGTAATCACCCACAGGACTTGGGAGTATTGGGGAGCAGCCAGGGTACCGGGATGCACTCTTGTATGCACATATAGTAATAAACATATTCCTGGCAGTAATTGTCCATCCTTCCCCAGCAAATAAGGGACTGTTCTAGATTTTATCCATATGTTCACCAGAGTAACATTTGCCCTCCCTGTGCTCCTCTGTCGTCTATCCTCTTGCTTCATGGAGGGGATATCAAAACATCATTAGCTGACCAGGCTGTAGGGTCTGTGCTTTGCAGGCATCTCAGCTAGCATTCATGCGACCGGTGCGTCACGCCTTTGCTCCCTCTAGACTACTGTGAACAAACTCTGCTTGGATAACAAGTAAAAGCCTGCCAGCAGGAGTCCCATACGTTGTTTGTTATCCAGAGAGCGTCCAGGCAAAGCTGCTAATGCCTGTTGTTATTACTACCATAAATAGTCTGGAAGATGGGTCAGATTCTTGAAAAAAAGAAATAGTGGAATAGAGAAATAAACCTATGCACATAAGAAAGGAGAAGGAGGCCATGCGGTTCCAGAGCTGATGGTCGTAAGTTTGTTTTTAGCAGGACCCTGGAAGAGGTCAGTGTTCACCACACGCTGAGGAACACGGAGGTGCCTCTGAGCAGCTTCTGGGTAGCAGTGAAGGGAGCATATCCCCGATGGTGCCTGCATCCCTCCCAGGGACCGAAGAGTGAGAAGCCTTGTGCTGCCCTTGGTTAGGAACAGTGAACAGCAGGTTGGAGGTGAGATTTGTTGGATTCATTTCTGTGTTACAGAAACCAGCCCCCAGGAGAGAATGCCGCTTATGTAGAAGCAATCTGAGGTCAGGTCATGGGCACCAACTCATTACTTCAGTAGTCCATGTCCTTTCATAAGACTGCTGTCTCACCACCTGGCTCCCAGATTACATGGAGGGAGATCTAAACTTACCCAAAATTGATTAAATTCTCAAGTCTGGTTAAATTTAGGTCTGCCTTCTTAGCTCTAGACTTTCTCCCTAAGATTAAGAAGTAAAGGGGATTATTGTTTTCCACAGGCATGCTGTGTGTTCTGCAAACATCTTCCTGTCACCTCTTTGGGAACAGTACATTATAGCTGTAACAAAAACAGTCTGTTCTTTTTTTGGCTACGCGATAGCCTTCACGTAAGGCAGAGGTTTGGGCATCTTCTTTTCCCCAGTTTTCACATGGCAGAAACAGCATGTGTATCTTCTCTAAGTATGTCTTCTTTGGGAAGTGAGAAATAATTCCTTGGGAATGGAAATTTCAAGCTAATGAGTGAAGCAATTCTGTTTAAGTTATTATTTTAAATGATTTCTCATTTCGAAACCTGCTGATCACTGCTATTTAATCACTTAAACATGTATCAGCAAGATCCCTTTGTTATGCTTTGGCTATTAAATGATGTTTATTCCTTATTCTACTAGAAAGCTAATGACTCAGAAATATAAAATGATAGTGCTGTAGAGATTACATTTGTTTTTAATTTTCATTACTACCGTATTACAGAGAGGAGCACGTAACTTCTGCCTTTCCCTGTAACACGTAACAACATTTCCCTTTATGATATGCCACCATAAAAAAAAAATGCACAACTCCTTATCATAGCCGCGTCAAATGTGGATTGTGAGTCTAAGCAGCCAGGTTTTTAAACATGGAAAGATTTTACAGTACAGAATTTACATATATTAAATGCATGATTCATACTGCTCCCAGCAGAAAGTCCCATTCAGTACACCAGCCAGGAAAGACTAATACCTCACACTGTCAGAGCCTCAGGAAATTGCTATATTTAGATCCCTAAATTATAGAATGCTGCTATTAGCATGAACTTTATTATCACTATCATTATGATTAATACTAAAAGTTAAAACTGCTACAGAATTTAACTTACTCATCGAGAAGAGTTTTCCCAGCTCCAGCAATTGGATATATGAGTGAACTTGCCTACATAGCATCCTGTGTCATGACATGACATTTATAGTATAATTATAACGCTAGAGCCTCCACAAAAGTGAAGTTACTCCCCTCTCACTCTTACCCAAGGCACTTCTGAGGCCTCACTCACTGGGATGTAGAACAGGGATAATACTGTGCTTTGCGTTGCAAACTCCTTTTCTGACTGCAAAATCTTTGAGCAGATGTGATTATATTGCTACACGCTCCTAGCTCCTATCACCACAGGACCCCAGTCCCGTCAGAGGCCCTGAGGTGTTTTCACAAAACAAAACAGCTCATCAGTCATGCCATATATCAGTGTCTATAAATCTATTTCTTACTTCAGCTCCATATGTTCTGGTATGCTTTTCACAATCAAGCAGAAAATTTTTCAGTGTCATGTAGGAGCGATAAGGAAATGAGCTTTATCCTTGTGGGATGTGGTTCTGGGCCAAAAATTAGTGATTTGACCTATTGTTATCTTGCCATTTGAAAAAAACGCTATTTGAAAGTCTGGAGGGTCTGGCAGTAACCCTGCCAGAGATTTGTCTACATCATTATTTAATTGCCAGGAGCGTAACAAAAAAATGTCGTTTCATTTAAGCAACATTTATCAGCTGAGGCTTGGTGACTGCCCCAGGCTCTAACAACTGTGAGCAATTCATGTTTAATCACTAGCATTATGCAGTATGAAAACAGATTGTATTTTTAAAGTTAACTTTATCCTGCTCCGAGGAGAGGGAAGTGTCCTGCAAAAGCATGTCCTGATGTGTTCCTGTAGCCCTGATGTTTGTGTCCCACTAACACTAAAACTTCTGTATCAGAAGTGTGAAGTTTTTATCCCTTAAATCCGGGCCCATGTAAGAAAGAGAGTGTCTTTTTTCCAGAAACACCACCTCTGGACCTGCAGAATATCTGGCATAAAAAAGCCATTGAGGCCAGTTTGCAGGCTGCACTGGGACAGAGAAACATTTCCTGGGGTTCCCTAGTCCACCAAAATTATGATCCTTGTAGCACTGAATATCTGCAAGAAAGTGTAGCCCCACTGCTCTCTTCCCTCTGGGATACAGGAGGAGCAGTGGAGGTCCTGAGCAGCATCAAGCCGTCGGTGCTCTCAGCACAGAGCTCTTCTTGATAATAAAAAAGGTCCTCCATTCTATTCTTCAAGGTTAAGTGTTTTGATCATTACAAAGGACACAGTATGGTTCTAGATGTAAGCCTTGGAAAATATTCAAACTTTGATTTCTGAAAAGCTTTTAAGATCTTCAAGATCTTAAAGCTTTCTATTAACGTTAAATGCACAAGTCTATAAAAATGTAAGAAGTTTACTCAGAAGGGCTGTGGAAGGGTGGAAAGCTACTGGTGGGTACCATGGGGTGGTCTGTGCAGTCTAAGACACAGCCTGTGTCTTGCTGTGTCCTGAAGGGCAGGGTCTCCAGCAAGCAGACGCGGTGGGTCTGCCCATCACAGGCTGATCCCGTGCAGCAGGGTTGGCACAGCCTCTTCTAAGCTTAATCCAAGAGTGATGAGAAGTCAATACACGAGGTAAGTCCACACCAGATACACTATTGTACACCTGGCCACCAGCCTCTGAAAATTCATGTTCAATTCATATCCAGAGGGACCCTGACTCCACTCTTCTCCATTCCCCTCCACTTTAATTTTCGTTATACAGGAACATTATGTAGGTTTAACCAAAGTTTTAGTGTTGTCCTGAGACCGTGGATGCACAGGGGATTTTGTGAGAAAGTGAACTTTATTTCCTGGCCTCAGTTAAATGATATGGAGTAACACTACAAAATCTTGGTATTTCAGTGATGTGAGTGAAGTGATTATCCACTGGGCCCATTACGTGTTAAACCATTTCCAGAATGAGTTGTTCCCAAATCTCTGCTGCAACCCAGTCTTGATGCAAGGAGCTGGAGAGGACAAGCTTTCATTTCCTATACAACTACACCTTAATGTGTGGGCTTGCGCAGGACAAACAAGTGATAATAATTTTCAGAGAATTCCCAGCAGAAAGTTTCCCAACGGGCAACTCTGAAATCCATTTCATGGGCATGGATCGGGTTTGTCAAAATATTTGACAGGAAAGCATCTGAAATTTGTCATTCAATTTTATTTTTATCATTTTGTTTTGACTCCAATTATACCTACCCCTTTTGAGTCATCATACATGTCTCTTAAACAGCCCATAGCATTAGTGTCACCTAAGTGCTTTGGAAAGGAAATCATTGTCACCATAATTTTACATACAAGTTACTGGGAAAGAGAAGATGAGACTTCCTGGGAGTTTAAAGTTTTGAAACAAAACCCCAGGAAGTTTCATTTCAAAAGACAGATCAAGCACTTTGATTCAGATTCTGGGCAGTATGAAATGCCAACATCTCAGCATGTCCCATGGGATGCAACTCAACCCTCTTTTCTTCAAGAGAAGACCAGGAAAGCATAATCCAGCCATTTCTCATGCCCTTATAGCAACTAACTGTTACTGCGTGAGGGAATGGTTTGCAGTGAAAAGTATCCCACGCTAAAGAAAGTCCTGAACCTCGGTCTTTTTCTCTCTAACAAATGGCAGAGCTGCCAAGCTTCCAGCCTGGGTTTATTTTATCAACATTTCCAATTTCCCTTTCAGTCAAAATAAGACTGTGGGACCATCTGAGCAGATAATTATGTAACTGTGAAAGTTCAGAGCATGCTGAACAAAACAAAATATGTTTTCCCTCGTTTATGCAGGCTAAACATATTGTCAAGGTTTTGAAGCAGTCAGTCCAAAATTTTCACAAAATACTGCGGTTTCCTAAGCAGCCTGTTAGTGGGAGAATTGCACCAAAATGCTATCCCCTCTGTAAATGCTCATCAGAGGGAAGACTTTGCTGAATGCTTCCAGTGCCTAATTAATTGCAGACATCTGAAAAATCACTTTGCATACTCCAGTGTTGCCAGCTGAAGCATTCTGAAATCACTGGTGAGCTTCCCATAATTATAACAATTTAAAAATAATTATGGACCTGAGGAATCTGTTTTGGATCCTTTTGCTTGTATTCTTTTCACACAAGGGACTGCATTCAGTTGCCTAAATATAGATATCTAGTATCATTTGAGATGCCCTGGGGGGGTATCCAGGGCATCTGCGCGAGTCTCGCAGATGTGACATTGGAGCAACAGAAGACCCATGCCCTTCTAGAGCGGTAGCTGGAGGCCAGTCTGGGCCCTGTAGGGCATCCAAAATGACACTAGATGCCTGTGTTTAGGTCACTGAATCATGCTCCGATGTCACATTTCCAAGCTGTTCATTATAATTGTGAAGGTTAAAAGCCAGTGAAAGCTGACACTTGCATATATTTCACTGGCATCAAAAGCTGCATCTTTACACTGAATATCTTGAGATGTCTGATAATCCCTGCTGCTCAAAGCAACAGTTTCAAGACTGCTAAGACCGAAAGCTGACCTCTCTGGAAAGCTTTCTATAACTATTTCTCTGGTATATCCATCACACACTCGCTTCTAAATCCTTGGTTTTAAATGAGAGAACAGTCTTGTAGATGTGTTTCTGAATCAGGAATTAAAGTAAATGGGTTTCAAATCCAGCCCTGCTAAGATCTTTTTCTGAAACTGCATTTTAAATATTCATTTATTGTATGTTTCATGCCCAAGACAAAATCCTCTCTTCTGAATTTCAGAGCTGTCAAGGTCTCTTAACTGCAAGGGCAAGATGGAAGTGCTTGGACCTATGAAAATTAGTGCTTTTTATGAGGGACTGAAAATATGTTTTATGCTTTAAAAAAATACTAAAATACTATACCGTATGGATACTCCTGCCTTCAAAATGTCAGTCTTTCATATGACTCTCGGCTTTTACAGTTTCCACTGAATTCTATATCAACCTTTGCAAGCGACATAAGGAAATCCACAGTGGGTTTACCAACTCATTCACTTCCATCTTCCATTAGCCCTCTGGCATTCTGCTGAAATGAGTATGTCGGGGGTGGAGATATTCTGGGGATTTCTCCATTATGTCTTGATGATCATTCACATGAAAAAAGGAAAAAATCAGTTCTTGCTTTGTAACTTTTGCTTATAGCTGATTTCCAGTATCAGAACATTTTGTAGTGATGGGACTACAGGAGAATGATGAGGGGAGTTCAAGATCTTTATTTTCCATTTCAAGTTGTATATTCTGATAACTACATCTTAATCATGCTCATGCTTAAACCAAGACTGAAATGAACCTTCACTCAGTCACTGATTCTGTGCTGTACTTCTTTTTCTTGATGACTCCTGCAATGTTCTACATATTATGGCTTGCTACATCGCAGAGTCCAGCTCATGTTTACTAGCCAAGAGGCCAGTAAACAACCTTGAACTTCATGCACAGTTGGAGCATACTTCTCAGTTGAGTACATTACAGAGCTTCTGTTGGCTTCAGCACATCCCCCTTACGGCATTTATATCACACTAAAGATTTTCATTCCAAATTCCAGCCACCCAGCCAGCCTCTGGCTCAAAAGATTGAAAATATGGTAATTTTAAATCAGTTATGTTATATTGACAAAATTAGTCTCAGAGAAGGAGAAACCTTTTTAATTCTATTATTCTTTCTCAAGTAGCTAATATAAGGTGGCATAGTCTTATCCTCAATATAGCTGATAATCGTTATTCCTAATGTAGCAAAATTGGCCTCATTTTAAACACTCATGGGCTTTACCTTCTATAAAGGGGTAAGATAATAGTGATAGAAATTATATTCCTTAAAGGATGTTTAGGAAATTCTATTAATATAGGGGTAATCTTTTCAAGGGTAAAATGTACCACATATTCAGCTTAAGGCCCTCAGTCACAAGACTGTAATGAACTAACATTAGCACTTCTCTAAGCAATATTCCCTTTTATCTCTGGAGAACTTAGAAAGATGGTATAGATTTTCCACTAAGCCAAGCAAGTTTGAAATGTAAATATTCAATACAGTCACTGGGACTTTGTGAATATATATATGTAAAAACATAGTAGCTGTAGATTTTTCAATTTCATGTTTAAAAATATTGAAGTAAAAAAAGTCATCTTGAATGAAAGCGAAGTTCTGTTCGACTAAAAAGGTGCACCTCATTGTATATTTTTATTAGTTTAAAATGTAACTTCCAAATACCAAATTAAAGCATTTCCCTAGAAAATGTCAGAAATAAAGGTTTTTAAGAAAGAAAACCTGGTTTTTTTTACAAAATCAGTACCACTCTGAATATTTCAGGAGTCTTCTTGTTGTATTTCTTGGCAAATAAGAAAACTGGCAAAGGTATTTAGGCACAGAAGAGCGTAGATAAATGCTTTGCGATGTTTAAAAAATGCATGAACAAGTTATGCCTCCAACTCACAATTGCATGTGCAATAGATAACTTTGAAAATTGGAGGTTCATCTGCTATTTTCTGCTTCTTTGTGCATCTACTCTCAGGTCACTTAGTATACTCCACCTGTAAGATGAAGAAGCTTTATAAAAATAAAATAAATATTTTTTTTCACAATGCATTAGGGATCATCTGAGTGAGAATCCCACGGACTCTGAAGAGATAAAATGAACTAGGTCTTTTTGTTGATGTTAATTAATGCATTATTCACTTGTGGAGAAGTTCCTGAGGTACAGAGAAACACCTTTATCCTTGATATTTTAGAAATCATATAAATCAGAAAAAAAATATACTTAAAGTCTGTCTTTGAGGATTTGGGGCAATTCCTTCATCTCTGCCGTGGCCCTCATGGGACGCTCTACAACGAGTGTTGTTTTTTTAGTGTTGGCACTTGATTAGTGCAGCCCTCCTAATCTCACGGTATTTTATAAGAGAAATAGCAGATTTAAAGCTTAAGGGTTTCAGGAGTTACCAAACGTAAGCAATGCTGGACATATAACAAAACAGCACACAGACCTCCATCTGCCTGTCTTTTGTATAGATCTGTTTTCCAAGAGGATCTTACATATTTATTGTGTTAAACATTGTGAATTATACCTCAGAACTAATGCCAAGCCATGATAATTCCCTTTAAATAACAAGTGACAGAAATGCTTAGGGTGAATCACTTTTTTTTACCTAGAAATAGTCTCGGTAGCTGAAAAACATCAGACAAAAATGTGTCTCTCTCTCCTAGTGTTCCCCCTCCAGAAGAACTGAACTTTAATGTCACCACTAATACTAATTGCCTTTCACCCCTGTGCTTTTAAATGAATCATAATCTCTGGTAATAGAACAGATTGCCTGAATATGTTTGGTTCCCCAGCAGCCAGTGCTAGCGGGGATGCTTGGGGAATTTCCTGGGGAGACTCCAAGAGTGGGTGAGGGGGCCAGGAGCGAGCAGAGATGGAGTCAGCAGAAGCCCCCAGAGCCAGCTGGGGGCAGGGGTGGGGATGGCACAATATAAGACATTTTATCGTCAGAAATAATTATTTTCCAGCAACTCCATAGTTTATTCTTTTGCCTCACGTAACTGGCTTCCATGTTTTTCCAGCATCTTAGGCAAAAAACCTAAAACACTTAAAAGTGATGCTCATGAAGTATTTCTGCTGCTTTTGTTTCCCTTCAATTCTGCTGCTACTTTTTGGAAAGCCTGTGACTGAAAAGTTTGCTAAACCTGGTTAAAGTTAGCCAGAATGGATTTGCATCTGTTGCAATCTTACCTGCCACAACTAGACTGTTGTCTTCTGCATCCTGAAAGTATAATGTAAGCTTACTGAAGGAATTCTGGGGAAAAACTAGCTTCTGTCTTGTATACTGTTGAACTTGATTTTAAAAAGTAAGATCGTCAGAAGAGAGTGTTCTTCCATTAAAGCCATCCTGTAAAGCTTTTGACTATTAGATTTTTATCACAATTGGGTGGGAGCAAGCACTTGGAATATCCAAGATTTTACAGGGTCCCTGTCATCTGACTGATTTAACCTCTGAAGAATCACAAGTTCCTCCAAAGAAGTTGCTTCATGAATCTGTGTAATTTTCTCTCTTTCCTCATTCATTCTTCAGTAACTGTTACTTAAGGTGATAAATTCTTGTTGGGAAATATTCATCACTTTAGATTTCATCTGTCCAGTCTTCAGAAATGCAGTGTAATGCCATAGATCTTCCCAAATGGTAAGATACCGGTCTTTTCCTAAAAAATGTTGAGTACCTTTCTACACAGTCATATAGAATTGAATTAATAGCCTGCAATAAATCTTACGTGCTTTCACTGTCATTTCTCTGTTGGCAATAATAGAATCAGTTTCTAAGTCTGGACTGACTAAAGCCAAAGATCACCTTCCATGCCCTCACAGCAGAGGGCCAAAGCACAAGATAATGATCTTCTGCTAAAAGCTCAGTCCCACAGATGAGGAGCTTCCAGCCCCTGGGAATGCTCTTGGATGGCCATGCAGAAGCTGGGGGTTTGGAAGGAATTCTACCAGTAGCTCTAGGGGGGAATAGTTGCCATCTCAATTACCCAGGCCAGTCTCCTTGTAAATACCATGAAAAAGAGGTGACTTCTTTTGCCAAACAGTTTTTTGTTAGCCTGTAATGCTAGGCTAGCAATCTGCCTCGCTCTAGTAATAAAACACGTTCAAGGTTAAGATGGAATTGCTTGCTATTCAGAGCCATCCAACCCTTTCTTATAGAAAGTGGACTATGCATTATGAAACGAACAAGCCATTTTTAATAGAGCTGTCTAACCAGAGATGGCAAAAAACTACCTACTTCTTCTTGGTAACTGATACTGAAAAAAAGAAGACAGGCGTAGGTGATCTCTGCAGCTGAGTGTGGTTCAAGGGCACTTCTCTTCATTCCTCCCATTCCATGTTCTGCGCAGTCAAATGTTTCTTGTGTCAATTAAAAGAAGGGATAACGAATGGAGAAAGCAGAAAATCAGAGAAGTACAGGGAAGCTATTTAAAAATGCTTGTCTCAATCCCTTTCTTCACTCTTTTTCTGTCCTCCTTGCCCTCCTCCTCCTCCATCTCAATAACTTTGCATGTTTTTTTCTTCCAAGAGTTTTACATCTTAACCTCCTCTCTGCTGGCTTTCTATACGTTTTCAGACTATGTTTATCATGGTATTGAAATACCTTATTATCTTGCATTAAGCACTGTACCTAACACCTGACAGGCAGTGTTTGTTCTCCTACCCTTTCCCCAGAGACAGAGCTGAGTACTTGAGAGTTTTGTTTTGAAAGCTCATATACGTTAACTAAGGGATGTCATTAATACCCATCTAAGCAGACAAGATAAAAGAAATGTGCTTTCTATTTCAGGTTGGAGGTGTCCGATACTCTTATTTAAATGCCTGAATGTGCTAGCCCTATTCTCTGCAGAGATGAGCTTTAGCCCTATTATTCCTTTCCACCTGAGGAGAAGAGCTGTCAGCTGTGGCCTCATCCTTGTGCTTACGTCAACTTTGAATACCCAATTTCAGTGAGGAGATGCTTTGAAGATGAAGGCTGTGACCTTCACTTGGTTCTGCATTGTACCAGGAACAGTGTCAAGCACAGTGGCCTTGACATGTTTGCAGTGGCTGTGATGCTGAGGAAATCACGCCTCTGCACCCTGCTTTATCTACCACCCTTCGGTGCTAAAGCTTGTTATGGAGGTATCAGGCATTTCCCTAGGTGGGGCCTGTGGGAAGCGAAGGCTTGAAAGCTGAAGGTGGACCATAAATCATGAGCATGACACTTAGGTCTGCTCAAAAACTTGCACGGATTTAACTAAACAGCTTGTTGGATTAAGCCTGAAGCACATCAAAGTATGTTTTTCCTCGCAGGTTTTCACTGTTTCAAGTAAAGTGGATTTAAAATATACTCTTAAGTTTAACCAGTGAAAGTTTGTTTTTGCAGGAGGCTGCATCTGCCATCCCACTAACATATTCATTGTTTTTAAAGTTCCCTCTGCTTTCACCTCAAGTCTTTGATTTTCACATTGCATTTAGCATTTTCCTTCCTTGACGTATTCTTATGCTGCATCACCAGCAGACTGAATCTTGAGTATACGTTGTTTCCCAGAAGGCTATTACCTAGCCAAGGGCACACATATTTCTTCATCTAACAGATTGCATTGTTTTTCTTTATTTTTACTGTTTTTCAGTTAAGAAATAGGGACTAGATCATAAATGAAAGTCTCATCCATCTCAGTTCAAGTTTTACGTTGCTCTAATTGCCATACTAAAAAGAAGTGCAGCATGCCAATGTTATGAAAAGGCTATAACCTCTCAACAAACTGCTGTTTCTTTCTTTATCACAGTCAGTTATGTCAAATATCCTGTACAGATCCATAAGGAGTATAAGTTGGAGGAACAAAGGAGCACGAAACTCTTTTCCCGACTGTTTTCATTATCTTTGGTCCCTTTGGTCCATTTTGTTTGAAACTAAGTATTTCTTGTGCTTATTACCAGAGGCATAAAGCTCTAACCATGTTCATAATTTCATAGTTTATAAATTATATGTCCTCTCATTTTCATATTGTTTAATTACATGTGAAGAGTTTGGATTAGTTCTGTCAATCCTCTTTATAATGCTAAGTATGAAAATTAGGTACTATAAAACCATCACATTCAGTGAATATAAGCCCTCTTCCTCAGTCTGCCAGCTGAAACTTAAATATTTGAATCCAGTTACCATTCTGATCAATATCAAAACTTGCCCAGTTAAAATATATTCTGTCAACTTGTTAGTGGGTAACTAGTGCAGTACATTGTTACTTTAGATATCTCTGTTCTTTAACAAGCCAAAAGAGCATCTTGCTCTCTCCCTTCTTCTTAGCTGCAGGGTGGGTTGGTGGGTATTTATCTCAAGAAATTTCTTAAGCTTATCTTAAAAAAAGCTAGCCCTTTAGATACAAGAAGATAGTATCTGTGACTGTGATACTTAAATCCAGAGCTGGTGGGTTTCTTCCATACAGAGAAAGCTGAGAAACAAAAGAAGCAGAAATTAGAGGGGGGAAGGGCTCTCAAGATGCTGCTGAAACTGAGTGTGACAATTCCCTTTCACCCTGCTAGGATGTGTTGGCCTCTCCATTTAGATATGTGGGGACAAAGTACATTTATCTTCCTAACAGTAGGAGATGAGGTGGCAGTTTGAGGCACTGCAAGCCTGAAGGACTTTGACCCTTCCCTCCATTTCCATCTGTGCGGCTGCTAGTCTCAGGAAGAGGTGAGGAGGAGGAGGGATCCATAGTAAGTACCCTAGAAAGTAAAGCTGCAGACAAGCTAGTGCGTCTGTTTTAAAATAGTCTCTACTCATAATTTTCAATATAAACTAATCAGAAAACTTAAGAACAGGTATAGCTGAGAGGGTGAAGCCCCTAGTGCTCCTTACTTTAAAAATATCAGTAAACAGTTTTATTGATTAGTTCTTTCAGCATCTCTGTGATACAGATAAAAGACTACCTGTCTGTGCTCTGCAGAGTGGGAAACAGAGAGTTTGGGTGGCTTGCTGAAAACTTAGAGACCTAATGCCAGGGAGAAGCAGAATAATACTTAGAGACTGGTTGGTGGCAGCTACTCTATGAGATGAGCATAGTCTGTCTCTCATGCTGAGCTCGCACCACTAGAAAACATTTCACTTTCCATCTGTGGTAACTCTTAACTTCACTCAGTAGGTCGGCAGGCATCTCTTCTAAGAATTTGGAGGTGGTGATGGTTTATATATAACTGCTCTCGCTGTTTGGAAGAGGCTGCCAGGCTCTTTCTCAGCGTGCACCACAAGGGTACTCGGCCTTGTCACATAATGGCACTTTGTCCAGTCACTTGAGTGCCTGGGCTAGAGCATATGAGCTGAAAGAGTGAGGGTATCTTTATAAATAAAATCAATTACATCTTGTTTTAGCATTTAAGAGCGAAGCAAGCTGGGACAAAAAATCTTCTTCTGTTTCTGTAACTTTGGTTTGTCAGTGTCTTCCATATGACCCCAGACACGTCTACCCCCTTCAGCATCCTGCCTTTGGCAGCGTCTGGAAAGTAGCAGTCTTAAAACTTTGCCCAGTCTCATGCGGTGTGTCTCTAAACAAAGGGCTTAGAGCACAAGTGCCAGATTCCTCTTTGTACCTCTTGATTTTGGGGAGCCTTTGAGCTCTCGGTAAGCATTTCTTTTACCTCTAGGAAATAGGCTATAACACAGCAATGTACTTGGGTTCATTTTTATTTTATTAATTTTTATTACTACATTAAGGTTATATGAAGAACTGTTCAGTCCAGTACTTGTTGCAGTTTTAGTACTTCTTTTTTCGGGTCCTTTTATAAGTCATATTAAAGCATTTATTAAGGTGCTTGAAAGGTAACTAACTTTAGATAAAAAAATCAGAAGCAATGTCTTCTGACAAATCTGAAAGGGATTAAGATGGTCCTTGTTATGAATAACTAAATAGAGAGAAGTCAAGAACCTTGCAAAATATGAACTGTTTATCAAAACGTATTTATTTTCAAGGGGTCAAAATGAACTTTTCCAGTGTTTGAACGGTTAAAAATTCTGGAGCAAATGCCTTTTCCTATGGGAAAAACAATGTCACATTTACTTCAGCTCAGTTATTGCTGTAGGGATTAAGTTATTTGTAATGCAGAAAGTGCTCTTGCTAGAATAATTAGCTTTTCAGGAAACATAGCTTACACTTTTTTGGAGCCTATGTAATTAGAACTGAAGAAATAGGTTCATCACTACTGCTGCTATTTCATTACTGAGTAATCATTTGTATCTAAACACACCACTCTTCGGAGATTGACTGTCTGTGGTCAGATATGCTAATTTGTCCTCTCATTTACATTAAAGTGTGTTTAGCAGCATACTTTTTAAGATGGGCAAATAAGTGCAGCTTAATTTTTAATTCCTTGTGTTGCTAAGGGGTTGGTTGAGTTTAGGAAATCCGAGCAGTAACAAGCAACGCCAATCCATTTCCACAGCTTCTAAACAGGAGGCCCTTAAACAAAGAGATCACAACAAGGGACACGCATTTCCTGCTTTATAGGGTTTGTGTGTCAGAGGAGATGCCTCTTGTTAGAATAACAAAAAGCTGCTGGACCTCAGACTGCAACACAGCTATGGGATGCAAAAGCACTGTCCTGCCTTCAGGTTTAGGTGTGCATCCCAGCTGCAGTCTGACAACGTACCAGGATGAGACCAGGGTGCCAGCATCCTTCCCTCCCCCTGCATCCCAGGTCCCCTGCGCCTTGGTTTCTACCAGAAGAAACATTCCAGTAGGTGTCTCAGGCAGGGCTGGCAGAGAGGCAGGACAGCAGGGCACATTGTGACACTCTCATCCTGGTCTTGCTGGTCTTAAGCTTTGGTCTGCTTAGTTTCTTTAGAGGCAGGTTAGTGTAGCGGTTCACACAGGGTCATTCTGCCCATGTGCAATCTCTCCAAGGAGACATGGAAGGGCAAGGGAAGGCAAAAGAGTTTAGGTACCTCCAGGTAGTTTGTTAAGCATCGTATTTTTAACATCATTTGGGACTTCAGTGACTAATATCTACCTAAATCCAGTAGCAGGTGCGTTTTTTTGGCTCTGGCTGTGTGCTCTAATTCACCGTTAATATCCACTCTCATACAGTACAACTGGGTAAAACTCATGAATTCATTTCACTTCAGGAAAATCCTTACATCCCACTGATTTGAGAGAGGCTTATGCACCTCCCTCACATCAGATGTTCTCAAGTGTATTACTGAATTGGTACCTCATTAGCAGCAAAGCACAATAGCAAAGATTAGCTTAGAAATAAAAGATGAATAACACATCCAGAGATAGCTACAAACCTGAGGCTTATGGTCTTTGCTACAACTTTGGAGGGTGTGAGTAGTTTAAAGAGGGTGAAAGGGGAATTTGCACTTTGTTTAAAATCCTTATTCATACACTGACGTCTTGTACCTAACGGATCTTCTCTTTTTTGCCTGTAATATTGAAAGTCTACTGTGACCCCAGTATTATAGAATTTAGTATTCCAGATCCTCAGAACCATTAATCTTGGGTAAAATAGTCAGCTTCACTGAACAGAAAACTTTTAACTTTGTTAAGTATGGAAAAACATAACATGGACATGGGAGGTTACAATAAGTAATCTTATTTCCATTACAAGATACATAATTTTGGAAAAGTTTACTTTTTGCTGTTTAGTATAGTGTCAAGACTTCAGATACCTTCTTCATACAATTGCTGATTCTCTTTTGGGAAAGACAGAGGCTAATTATGTTATTTTTAATAAGTGGCTACTCAGCTATCTGCCCTATGGCAACTGTGGGGTCAACTTTCACCAGAATTTCTGCTGCACCTGACTCAGGTTCCTTCATCACACTGAAAGTTTCCCATTTCCCTCATCCTCCTCCTTTTCCCCACCGTGCTTTCTCACCTTGAAGAATATCTGCCTGTCATGGAGGAAAAGGGCAGTTGATAACAGGGGCCAAAGATAAGAGGAGACAAAGAAAGCGTCACTTACAAACACTTCTTTCAGAGGAACTGGCACAGAAGATGCTCTCTTATCACAGGTCTGAAAGGAAAAGGGCCAGCATGTAATCCTTCCTTACAGATAAGGAAAAGGCAGAAAACTGCTGGGTTAGAAGCAAGGTTTCACATATTTTTTAAAGCTAATGTGATACCATGATTGAGCTAAAAAAGCAAATCTGATTACACAAAGTAGCTGAGAATCTGTTATACCCACTAAGTGAAGGAAAGCTGTGCTTTCTTACAGTAGGATATTTCCCACCACCTTCACTAAATAATCCCCAGGAATCAAAAACTTCTTGTGTAACCAGCACAGAGCTTTAAATTGCACTTTGGAAGTGAAGAGGAAATTCACTAATGGACCAGCTCACATAATCTTGCATTATTTGTGGTTTTTGTCTTTCAGGCAATTAGCCTGTTCGTTCTCCACTCTGATGAATAGTAGTACCTGCCAATGGAAAACTGAGGAGGTGGATAATAAGGCTCTTAAGGAACCTTACTAAACAAGCAGATTAAAACTCTCAATTTCTTTTTAGATACGTGAACAGCAAAAAGCTTCTAGAGGAAAATGTTGGACACTGAGGATCTGATTCCTTACTCAAGCAGGAGTAATTGAAGGAAGGGCAAGGAAGGGTTACTATTATAATCTGAGCAATAGAGAGGCTATTCTATTGCAGGAGACTAAAGGACTTGCCTAGCTTCCAAAAAGGCTTGCTTAGCCTTCCAAATTGAAGACTATCTATAAGCAAATAACAGAAGTAAATATCAGGAGGAAGGCAGACACTTTAACCATATTGGTAGACGAATGAATTGCTCTACACTAGTGAACAACAAATTTACACTGAAAACTAGAAGAATGCTTCTGTCAGAGCTGTAATGCTCAGAAATATTCTCCTAACAGAAAAAAAGAATATGACCTGCTGAGGGTGGAGGCTGATAGCCTCATGAAGAATAGTCCCATTTGTAGGTGGCGCAGGTGATCATGCTCTATGACTTTGGAGGTGTTCCAGTTCTGTAGTTGAGGCCCCTTTATCCCTATGAAAGCCCATTTCAATCTATCAGACACTTCTCAGTGACTTAAATGCTATCTGAATCGGACTCTGAAGTTTGTTCTCTTCCTTCCTTCGTTTCTGTTTCAGTAGTTTCTATTTTGACAGAAATAAATGGAGTAGTATGACAGTCCTTCATAGAAATACATGAACGTCCACTCCTTTCCTGACTAACATAATAAGCTGGTCTTCACAATATTCTGCTGCCTACAGGAAGAGTTGTGTCCAAAGCCATTTTTCCTGAGACTTCAGGTCAAAAGAGTCTGCAGAAATGCACAGAATCAGCAGTAAGTTTACCTCTTCTGCTGGTGCATGAGAAGAATATGGTTTGCCTGGCATGGTCTTTCTCAGCAGTGAGGAGGTCTCATCTTGCGTGTTAGTAGGTTATGCACAACAGACAACAGTGGATTATGCGTTATCAGACTCCCTGACACAGTGTAGGTTTGGATTATGGAGAGCTGGGAAAGGGTCCTTTGGCTGTTATGTGGCTGGTTTTGTGACAGAGCAAAGTGAGCATTCATAAAGCACGTGGGGGAGTGTAGGAAAGTGGGAAGTGAGGAAAGCAAAGGCAAGAAGGTGGGAGGTACCAACTCTTCCTTATGTGTCAGGTGGAGACAGCAATAGAGCTGAGGGGAGCATGTGAATTCCAGCAGGAAAAGGCAACAGGACCCCAGAGGAGGGGGAAAAGAGCAACTGATTCCAAGTGGAGAGAGAAATCTTGCCTGGCATAACAGGCAGGGCAAAGCATCCCAGATATATGGCTGAAGAAGGGAGGAAACAATATGGGAAGCCATATAGTTCAGCAGGAGCAGTGTTATGGGGTGCTGTGCCAGCTCACCAGTACTTTCAGGTCTGTTTTCTACTTTGAACCAAGGATAAAGTAGAGCAGCCTGGTCTAGTGGGAGGTGTCCCTGCCCATGGCAGGGGGGTTGGAACTAGATAATCTTTAAGGTCCCTTCCAACCTAAACCGTTCTATGATGATTCTATAAGCTGTAGCAACGTAACTTGTTGACAGGAGGAAGAGGTATGGGTAGATGAAGGCCCCACACAGCCCAGGAGGTCAACCATGTAAGAGAAGAACCTGCAACCTTACTGCTTTCAGAGCCTCCCACAAACCTATTTACTGTGGCAAGTGAAAGCTCCCCGTCATTTATTTTCACAAACAGGCCTACAGATTAAATGGTTGATTTCTGCTACATCCTGTAAAGACATAAGAGCTTTTTACTGTTAATGATTGGGAAGTACTTAAGCACTATTAGGATGGAAGACAAAAGATTAAATAGAAAGGTCTTTCTCTGCTGCAGTTTTCACCCTTAAAGCAGCAGTGTTTAGCTTCATGAAATTGTTCTTATATATGACTTAAATACATCTTAACAGCAGGAAGATGGTAGCAGAGCTTTTCTGGATTCTCGAAACCCAGTCCCAGGTTGTGATCCCTGTCAAGGGCTGAAAGATCTCCATCAGTTGTGCAGCTCTGCCTTGAGATAAAGAATGAAACAGAGACCAGATCCGGGGAGAGAGAGCAGAAGGAAGCTTGGAAAAAGAACAGCATATTTTATTCAAGCCCGAACTTTTGAAAAAAGTATACATACTCCTCTTAATCTTCTTATGCAAAGAGCAATGATTCACCAGAAATTTACAGGTTATCAATTAGTACAAAAGTTGGCCCATTTTCAGTTGGAAAACCAATGTAATTTGCTGATTTAGTGCTGACGTCTTAGATTTAAGATTGGTCGGGCATGTATTTTAGCAACATAGGTTGATTTTTGAAAAATATATTAAGCAAACCCCAAATTACCTAAATAGAATGACTGGATTCAGAAGGAAGATTTAAAAAATGCTGTTGGCAAAGATCACATGACATTTTCTTAGCCATTAGGATAGAAAAAGAACAGACTGGATGCCTGCCAGTCCTAGAAGTGTGGAAAATTAGATGCCATTTTGCACACAAATCAATACAGTAAGTGGGAAAACTCAGGTCTCCCAAACTGTCTGCAAATCTAGCTGCTAATTGACTCAATTAATCTCTGATCCTTTTTCCACAAAATTGTATGCTTAGAATAAGGAGAGACTGGCAGTGTTGTAGATGATTAGAGAATATTGCTTTAATGAGCCTTGCTCAGCCATGAGCAGTTAACTGACCATTAATCTTCAGAAAGAAAGGGACAGGCTCTGCACTTAAAACGAGGGGAAGGAAAAATTTTGGCAACAAAGGCGGCTTTTAAAGAACTGCTAAAAATGTGATTAGATGCACTGATGATGATTATAATAACCATTATCCATCTGTGGCATGTGCAAACATTTCTTCACTAAAATCCACCTTCATTCCTTATGTGGGCCACGAATTCTGCACAGATTTGCTTTCTGAAGGTTTTAATGCTGCCTGACTCTTTTCTGAATGCTTTGTACTCCAACTACAAGATGTGTCAATGGAAGATACTCTGAGCAACAGTTCAGTTGACAAAATGTAAAAATAGGTACGGCATAAAAAACTGTTCCTGCACATAGAAACTGTGAAAAAAAGGTGAAAATGAGGATGAGGATGCTACACATTTACTTGGAAATGAACTATACACTAAAAGTGGATTGGGATTGCCTCTGCTTTCTATATACACAGACCAACCTTGGCATCTTACTGTATTTACCTATGGAGTTACAGAGGACACCGAGGAAACTACTACAGGATGCCAAAGGACAGTTAAGGGTAATTGTAATAGGATTTCTATATATAGTAAGGATGTGAAGCCACTTTTAGTACTTACTCATTCTTTCCTGGTACAGGATGACAAACCGTCTAATGTTTCTTCAACAGCATTTTAGAACAGAACCATTTTTAGGCTTTATTAGATTATTAGTTTATTAAATATCATGCATTAGGTACTAGGCCATTAAAACAAACACAGATCATGGATATGAGGCTGAATTTTAAAATTTCAAGAAATAGAGCCTAAAAGAATACAGGTAGATGCAGAGCTAGAGAGGTAAAGCAAGATTTCTGTACAGATTATTTTTTCTATTACCCGAACCTGGAAATTAAGTTATTTATGTATTTACTCTCAAATGCTTAAAATATATCATTCCATAAAGCTTACTCAGGTTATAGCCTGATCATTGGCTGTTAACAATAACAAACAGGGGGGAGATTATGATTTTAGAAAATCTAGCATGGGGAGTTTCTGCTGTGCACCAGGTAGGGACTAGGTGATTTCTATTTATCATTTGTATATCTCCAGGAATATGCATGGAGTTTTCCACAACAAAGGAAAAGGTCAACTGCTGATCTGAAGAGGCTAAAACTGTGAAGAGGCATAGCACCTTAAAGCCATGATAAAGCACAGGAGAACAGAGTAAAGGAGGAAAAGAGTCACTGGTGTCAGTGCACAGTATATACAGCTTACTGACTGCTTTTTTACACAAATACATACAAAAATGCATCAGCTAATGTGCTTGTGAGTGCATTGGAGGGAACCATCAAAGGGAGTACTCAGCAAGAGGTGGGAATTTGTCACTGTATCATATTACAGAGGATGATGTTTCTGATTCTGTAAGAAGTTAAAAACCTAGCTTATCAGCAACTAAGTCCTTACTGCAGTTGTGCTTAGTGCAAGCCTGGAGGAAATGAAGTCTGATCCCAGCAAATCTACATGCTGTTGAATGGCAAAGATACTCTGTGAAAATAAGTGACGTTGAGTGTGCATGTCCATCCTTTCCGTGATACTATTTCAGGATTGTTAATATTGCATTATTTGTGCTTTTGAATAGCAAACTATGTGACATAGGAAGATCCATTTGATTTGGGTGGGCTGTCAAAGCAGAATATGCTTCTCAGTTACATGTAAATCACACAAAATGCCTCTTTGGTGTGAGTAATATGCCATTCCAGTTTCTGTCTCCTGTGTTGTCACCTTTGGAGCCACTCAGGCTTTAGTTCCAGACCTTCACAGGACCATGGGGGTGCATTAAACACCACCTGCCACTCTGCATGGGTCTTCTTGCAGAACAGGTAGCTGCCATTGCAGGGGTGTGAGCAGTGCAGTACACTGCTGCAGCTTCCAGCATGACTGAGAGCAGAACCTGTGTCTGTGTGTCTGTAGCTAACAGCCTTACACCGCTGTGTTCAGAGTTTTAATGCTAGCAAGAAGGTTTTCTAAGCATGTCTCTTTTGGCAAATGTTAACAACGTGCTTCAAATTGTAGTCCAAATACCTATCAAGCCTATGAGGAGGCTTTATGATTAATTAGAGAATTTTTTGTTCAACTGAGAGAGGAGGAAATCTCATAGGATTCATGTGACCCTTTCCTCAGCTGAGACTTGGCTTTCTTGCTGACAATCCCTTGCAAAAAATATTATATCCTTTCTGATTATTTTACCACTCCCTTCCCATGGGGACTGAACTCTGCAGTGTATTTTCTTATGACACAGCTGTCTTTCATATCTGAGATGTACTATAGGCCATGAAAGTACCTCCTGTTCTTGAAAGAAGCCACCAAGAGGGGAAGGGTGAGGCTGTTTTTGCTGAAGGATAAAGGTGTTTTCTCTGGGGTATATAAGAGTCAGAACCAGGCAGGATGAATGGCAACCGTGACAAACCTATCTTCAGAACTTCTGATTGATTTGATGGGATTTCTCTTCCACATGCCCTAATAAAGTCTGGAAGTAGAGGTGAACATAACGACATAGATTTCAAAGTAAAGGACAGCATTAGGTTTTGTAAACGTAATTTTTTAATGCTATTGACTGCCAAATTATGTCACGAAGAATTTCCTTTAAGCCATTGACCTAATCATATGTGATGACAAATTAAATCTGCAACTAAAGGTGGAAGGGTTTTTCCTTTTGAAACTGAATTTATTGCTTTGGGAAGGCGTTGGATTGAGGGATCTTGAAGCGCTCTATTTATTCATAGAACAAGTGACAAGCTTCCCTTCATTGCAGCTTTCTTCACATTCTTAAAAAGAGCAGTCCCGCAAATCTACTTATTACAATGATAAATATTTAAGACACAAGGTCAGAAATATACTGTAATTTGTCTGGTGACAATGTTCTATTCCAGTAACTTTATATCTTTCATATCAGATGATTAATGACCTTGGAGCTTTAGGTATGTGCTGTAGAGTGACAGTCCCACAATGTAAATATATTCAAAGGCTCAGAAAATGAAGTGTATGCTCCAGACAATGTCAAGCAAGCTCATTTCTAAGTCCATATGCCATGAGGAAATATCATACTGCACCAGTGACAGTTCAGAAAAGTCAGTTAGTTATTTGTCTAACCAGAAGTTGCTAAAAGGAGATGTTTAGTGAATACGGTGGTAATTTAGTAGCTTTAAGCCCTGCTTCAAACACGGGGTACTTTAATCAAGCCCCCAGTTTTTCTAACAGGTCCTCTTTGCCTGTATCTCAAAGAAAAATAGCATATTTTTCTAAAAGATCCCATTGCTCTGCCCCAACATATCTCTTCAATTTTTTTTTTTCTCTTTTGAGCCTCCTCTGTTCCCGGCTCATACTTGTCTCTGCCCTTCAGCAAACACAGTCAATCCCTCTGCTCATCCCAGGCTGCGTTAATAGCTGTTATCTGCTGGCATTAACCACTGCTGCTGGATGGCAGGGCTGAAAGGGAGAAGCTTTCTGTGACCGTGCAGAAGCCTAACACCAGATTCCTTCCTTCCGTGCCTGCCCACCCAGGCAAAGCCGCTGCGCAAGCTCTGTGAGCGCAGTTCCCCAGATCCCTGCCACAGGTCTGCATGCTGGAAATGGCTGCATTCAGTTGATTTCCTCGTGACTTTCTAAGTATCCTTTTGGATATGGACTCTAAATCTTTTTGAGGTTTGCCTAGCAGTGATTTCTGTCTGCCACATCAATAAAACTTAGGAAAAATGAGCATATGAGCATGCAAAAGTCATATCTGTTATGGTAGGACTTCATTCTCTTGTTTAAACTTGGAAAAGCTCAAAACAAATGTTTGGGAAATGTTTTTTGGTAAAGACACTTCTCATTTGCTGATATAATATTTTCTCCTTATCAGTTTTCAGCTGACAACAGTGGAAGAAAGGTATCTGTAAGAAAAAGCAAAATTTTGTTAGCGATCAGCCTAGTATGGCATAGAAAAAGCTATAAAAGAGTCTCAGGAAATTCCAAACAGTAGATATTTCCTGAGTGGTCTTTTTTATTATAATTGTGTTTCATTCTTATTTTCACTTTGGCCATTCTCAGTTACAGGAAATCCTTTCAATAGTTATTCATCTTATCCGCTAAATTGTTTCATTCCAAAGACTGAATTTATTATCAGTATTGCCATTTGACACACACAAAAAAAAGAAATGATGGTCTTCACATGCAATTTATAGTTATGATAATTTTGCTATGGCTTTTTACTTTCTGTGCTAAAATCAATTTCTGCGACATCTAGCAAGTCAGAAGGTGTGACTTTCAGTACTTTGTGGTAACAAGATGTTCCTCTACATGGAACATAAAACTGGTCTTCAGAGTGGAAATTTTTCAGCAGTAAAATAAAACCAAAAATCATGGTAACTGCTTTCCACGTGTTATATTAGTTATTTATGAGCCACTCTTCTCCTTTTACCTGTTTATTGGGGGAATTCTGAAAAGTAGTAGAAGTTATTGTCACATTTATAGAAATTGCTGGTGTTAATCTAGTTAGTTCAGAACTAATAGCATTGAAGATGTGGTAGCATGAGATTAGCTTTACCAAAGGACTAATCCTTCAAAGTTGCTGTATATCCTGGGGTTGCTAGCCCCACATCTTCAGTGCAATGCTTCGGAGTTCTACATGCAAATCACTGCTGGTAGGGGAAAATAAGGCTTTTCTGACTAATGCCTATAAAAAATGAGCCTAGAACTTAAATATCAAGAGAAATCATTTCTAACCTACCCACTACGAGCGAAAGATTGCGTGATTCACATTAGCAGCATTGAAGCTGCATCCCGAAACAGCACAGAGGGTCTTTATTGATAAGATCAACCATCAGCAACCCAAGACCTCTGAGAACTCCAGGAAAGTCTGGAGCAAGAAGCACTTACCCTTGGTGGAGCAGAATCATTTAAACAAACTGGACATACACGAGTTGATGGGACCTGATGGGATGAACCCACAATTGCTGAGGGACCCGGGTGATGTCACCATGATGTCACTTTCAATTATCTTTGAAAAGTTGTGGTATCAGAAGAGGTTCCTGTGCACTGGAAGAAAGTAAATGTCACTCATATCTTCAAGAAGGGCAAGAAGGAGAAAAATGCAGACTGGTCGGCCTCACCTCAGTTCCTGGGAAGGTCATGGAGCAAATCACCCTGGAAGCTGTTTCCAACTATATTAAGGACATGAAGGTGACTGAGAGATGGATTTACAAAGGGGAAATCATGCTTAACTAACCTGATAGCTTTCTACAATGACATGAGTATCCTGGTGGATGTGAGGAGATTAGTGGATGTTAATAAGGCTTTTGACACTGTCTGCCATAACATCCTCGCTGACGAACTGATAAATAGGTAGGTAAGTGGACAGTATGCTGGACTGAAAAATGACTGAACTGCCAGGCTCAAAGGATGACAATCAGCAGCAGAAAGTCCATCCGAAGGCCAGTCACAAGCGTTGCACCCCAGGGGTCAATACTGGGGCCAATACTGTTTGACATCTTCATTAATGACCTGGATGATGGGAAGGTCCACCCCCTCAGCAGGTTTGTGGATGAGTGATAAAAAATTCAGAGGAGTGGTTTATACACCAGCGGGTTGTGCTGCCATTCAGAGAGACCTTGACAGGCTGGAGAAATGAGCCAACAGAAACCTCATGAAGTTCGACAAAAGGAAAATGCAAATACCTGCACCTGGGGAAGCACCAGTAGATACTGGTGGCTGACTCTGGAAAGCAGCTTTGCAGAAAAGAAACTTGGGGTCCTGGTGTTCACCAAGTTGAGCATGAGCCAGCAATGTACCTTTGCAGCAAAGGCCAACAGCATCTGGACTACATTAGGACAAGCGTTGCCAGCAGGTCGAGGGAGGTGATTCTTTCCCTCTGCTCAGGACTGGAGAGGCCACAGCTGGAGTCATGTGTCCAGTTCTGGGCTCCCCAGTGCAAGAGAGTCACAGACAAACTGGCGGGAGTCCTTCAAAGGGCCACAAAGATGACTGAGGGATTAAAGTATCTGTAATACAAGGAGAGACTGAGAGCTGGGGCTGTTCAGCATAGAGAAGTGAAGGTTCAGGGGGAATCTTCTCAATGCGTACAAATACCTGATTGGGGGAGTAAATAAAGAAGACAGAGCCAGCCTCTTCTCAGTGACAGGACAAGAGGCAATTAGCACTAGTTAAAAAATGGAACATTCCCTTTAAATATAAGAAAAAACTTTTTTACTGTGAGAGTGGTCAAACACTGGAACAGATTCCCCAGGGATGTTGTGTAGTCTCTGTCCTTGGAGACAGAGTGGAAAACCCGACTGGACACAGCTTTGAGCAACCTGCTCTAGTTGACCATGACCTGCTTTGAGGGCGGGGGGTGGTGGACTAGATGGTATCCAGAGGTCCTTTCCAAACTTTGTGATTCTCTGATTCTGTAAAATCCTGGTCCTGACATAGCTTGGTGAGTTTTGTTTTCAGCTTAATTTTGGGAAGGATGCAATAGTAGAAGCCATTGAACATAATATTAGCTTTTTTATAGATCTTATGCAAGTAAGAAGTATCAGGAAATGTCATGAACATGAGAAGTCAGATTCATTCCACCTAAATTTCACACCCTTAATGTTGATGAACTCATTTAAAGGTGTTGTCACAATGGCATCACCCTAAATTCAGTGTAGAGGGAAGACAGGCACTCTTCCTTTTTTTCCTGTGGTGGTACCTCCATGTCTGAGCATGTGCGAGTGCCCCAGGAGGTGATGTGCTGAACATACTGAGCCAGCCAAGTTTTCAAGAATTTGGGTATTGCTTTGCTGTGTGTTGAAACACATCATGTTGTGATGGATCTGTTAAACATTTGTGCTGAGATTCATCCACCTGAGGCAAAGTGGTAGTTAAATTGGGAAGGTAGAATGTGACCATTCCAACAGGTGACTGATCATGAGCGTCCACATAGTGATGCAGTACCCCATAAGTGAACTAGTTGTTTTGTCCAGGTACTTAAGGAACAATTCTTAGTTTCCAATGTAGAGAGTCAGAAATTTACTCTTTGACATTTGTTTAGAAAAGCTTTTCCCTCTAAATTAAAATCTTCACATTTGTAATGGACATCCAAGACATTTGGTTTCTAATAAATACTTTTTTTTTACCATTAAAACAGAATAAAAGGAGTGGAGAAAATATTTATTCCATTTTCATTTCACTCAAAATTTTCCTCAGTAAATGCTTGCCCATCTGTTCTAGCGATCAATATTTATCATGCATAATGAACATTACAGCAGTGATGAACTACCTCCAGGCTTTGTTCAATATTCTGTAGATGGTCCTAATTTTGACATATCAATATTATGTGGATAACTATTCTAATATACAAGTCAGCCTTGAGACCCTTTTATTTTGCTTTTTCTGAAGAAAAGGTCTAATGTAAGGCCTAGTAATTTTATTATTTTCCTCTTTCCCTTGATTCTATTAATACTTGGCCTTGCTTAATGGGTATAAATGACAGTACAATATTGCATTAAAAACATTTCTGCATAACTGAATTTGGAGCTGAACTGACTGTGTTAGGAGATCTCTGTTCCATCTTCCTCACAAAGAGAACCGGTGAAATGAGATCAGGTTGGTGAAGCAAATCAGGAAATACTGTGAATTGATTTTTTTGAAAAACACAACACAACCTGGGAGGGTGGGGGGTGGAGGGGGGAGTGTTCCAGGTATTTCATCATATTGAATGAGCAAAGAATTATCCTGTATGAATTTATTATACAAGCATCTACCTGAAATCCTCAGAGCCTCCAGATTTTTAACACGGAACATACAGCATTTTCATTGTTATTTTTGAGCTCTCCTTTCTTGCCATTCTCCCATAGGTGGGATTCTTGCAGAAATCAGTGGGGGCTGAAAACATTGTCATAATGGAAAGTGCAAGTCTTGGGGCAAAGCAGTATGCGGTAAAACAGAAAGGAACCCAACATGACACAATGCAGAAAAGATGTGTAACAAAACTGTATTTTCCAGTAGAGTATTTCCAGCCCAGTTCAAATGTCTCCTAAGTGTATGCTCTTAATTACTTTAAAAAGCAATAGCAATCCAAATTAAGCTCCAGGAATATGATGTTTGACTCAGGCTTTCAGAGCTGACATAAATTCATTAAATCTTCCAAACCAATCCGCTTTGTTACTTTTGGCACATCTGCAATTTTTTCTATAATAAAACATTGCATAAAGGGCTTAGTAACTTGCATTTAGCACCATGCCAGCAGTGTAGCCCACAACTTTAAATGCTCCTAAATTAAGCCTTTGCCTTTCACATTTGAAGATGTTTAACAGGGATCTCTCTCTGTATAAGTGTACATACATACATATTTATGTATGTGTATGTGTGTGTATATGTATATTATATATATAAATTCTGACAGGTGCTGCATTTGAAATATAAATGATGATGAGCTTTAGTTGTTCTTCACTTCAAAACCAATACAAAATGAAATGGAGAAAAAACCCCAAACTCATAACCAATTTCAGCTTTTGGAAATAATGTCAGAATTGTATTGGAAGGATACTTATGAGGAGAGCAAAAAGAATTCATCCCACTGCATAGAACGTAAATGAGTTAGAAATGTATTTTCACCATCTGCTGCTCTCATGAAATCTAGGGATTTGTAAACGGCAGTTTTGTGTAAGAGTAAATCTGAGATTTGGTGACTTTGCTGCAGAGTCTGTAATCTTGAGACAATGTTTTGCTGTTTTAGATGTACATTTTAGATTACTCTAAGTACCTAAAAGACTGTGAGAGGTAAGTAGTCTGAGTGGATATCTTTGTCCTCCTCATTGGTACATTACATGAATATATAAATAGCTGTGGAGGTCTGGAATGAAATCTTTGTAAGAGAGAGCTTAAATGGTAGTTGTGAGGAGTCACAGCCAATGCTCCAGTCTCTTACTTGTGATTCAAATGTTCCCCATCACTGCAAAATATTATCACTTGCAGTTGTAAGCAGATGCCTTTTAAAATTAAGCTCACAGTGTGGAAATTTTTCTACTCTGTTACGAGAGGCTACCACAAAATCTGCTATGAGAAGTAGCTCATTATATGTATAGTTCCTGCTTCTACATTGCATAGCCTCCTGCGTGTGTCCTGGAGAGATGCTGCCCATCATTCTGAACTGCATAGTTTTATCTGGTACAAAATATAAAGCTTTCCAGAGGTCCCCAACTTTATTCTTCTCATGTACCATCTCTATGGTAATGCTGGGAGCAACAGCAGCAGTTCCCAGTTACATTTCTGCTCAGAAGGAAGCTGTTGGCTTCCTAGGCATTATTTATGCATTTTTCACGGCAGTTAGGTGTTATACAGTCTAAGAACCCCTGGACCAAGCAAAGTCATTTTACTTATTTCTATTCATGAACTAAGCATATTTTTGTTGTTTTATTCATAACCAAGCAGCATATATTTGCATACAAGAACCATTTTTAAAGTAGGATAATCAAACCTAACTAGGTACTAAAGGGAAACAGATACAAGTAATGTATGAACTCCGACTTCTGAGCTAACCAGGACGTCTGATGGTCTGGAGTACTGTGAAGTTTCGATTCTTACAGCCAGCAATCCGTGTTCCACAGCTACCGAGGAGTCCTTTCTGCTCCAAGTGAGAGTCAGCTTCCACACCTGTGAAGATTCAGAAAGAAGGTTCTTCATCAAAGGGCCTGAGATGCAACCTTCCCTAGACCTTGAAGTAGCATAGGTGTATTTCATGGACTATAATGAAGCCCAGAGTACGTGGGATTTGGTGACTGTTCCAGAGAGAAACTAGCAGAGGAAATCCGCTTAAGTGGCCATTAATATTTAATAAACTTTATTCAAATGACATCTGTCAACCTGACAAGCTTCATGGGCATCTGTTGTTCCCTCAGTTGGTATTCAGTTTGCTTTATGTATCTGAGATATGGGTCAGATACCAATACTCTTGGTTCGCTCTTCAACACTATAAATAACCGTGTGTGCAAGCAATTGCTTAAGCTTTCAGCAGTAACATACGTGACCCAGTAGAGATTTGACCTCTTGTCTGTCAGCATGGTATCAGCTGTTCTCATATGTTGCAACTCAGTGTTCTGCAAATCAGCTGTAAAAAAAATTAATAAGGTATTCGTATTGAAAGGATTCAGAAGGTCTCCTTTCCTGATTGCATTAAGGTCATTAAGGTTTCTGCTTTTGTAGATGCTGTAGTTAAGATAGATAACCACACACAAATACATGCACATACAGATTATGTCTTCATCTAAATTTCTGAAGGGGAAGCTTATAAATTGGTAAACTGGAATTTTAAGGAACTAACAAAATGTAGTGAAAAGGTGGTCCAGTGAGAATAACTAATAATTTCAGTCTTTCAGCTTGGCAGACTAGTGGAGAGCAGAGGAATCTATTAATTTTTCTTCCATTTCTAGTTTGTTAATATGCTTTTCTTCAAATGGATTACTTAGAGCAACTTTCTGCCATGGAAGATGTATAAAATAAATCCATTATTTATGTTTTCATGTGTTTGGCAGAACTTCTGCAATTAAGTGCCTTTCAGGAAGGAAGAGAAGGAAAAGCCAATGATTTGGTGGAAATATTATCTGATATTTGTTAGAGATGTGGGAGAAAGTGAACAGAATTAGTATAACCCACTCCAACTAATAGAACTACACAAATGCTGGACCCCCTAGGCCAGTTCCCCCATTTCAAGCCTTACCCTTATTTTTGAGGATTGTATTTATTTCACTGTGAAGAAGTGAAAATGATTATTAATGGGATAACCCAATTGTCATTTAATCTAAGGGCGATTTTTACCTGTCTTACTGTTGTAAAAAGGTCTTACATATATAAATTG
The DNA here is from genome assembly GCA_013400135.1 of Rhinoptilus africanus. Lineage (NCBI taxonomy): Eukaryota > Metazoa > Chordata > Aves > Charadriiformes > Glareolidae > Rhinoptilus > Rhinoptilus africanus. The sequence continues at coordinate 203,482 of VXBO01009521.1, forward strand.
GCTGTAAAACTAATGATCATTGAAAATAATAAATTGTATTTTTAACCATGTAAATAGCATGTACTGCTACACAGTGCCCAGAATTCATAAAGGCCCAGAATTCTAAAGGCACTCATATAAAAAACACATAAAGTGGATAATATGGGGTACTAAATTTTGACCAGTAAAGATAGCATCCCCATCTTCCTATCTTTCCATTTTATTTATTTTGTTCATTCAGTATCAGGTTTAATCTAGTTCCAGACAAGAGTCTGCCAATTGTCGGTAAAGAGCCCACTTCAAAGTCAACTACATTCTTCCAGCACTGCAATGTGAATAGTAGTAACTAATGAATTATAAAGAAAACAAGCTGTCCAATACCACAAAATCATGTAATGCAAAGCAGTACTTCGGAGAGGTTGTGCAGTTGTGGTTACTGCTAACAGCTGATCCAGTGTGGTATCCTTTCCAGAAGCATCTAAAAATTGATAGTAAGAATATCAGTTCAGGTCCTTAGACTGTGGCCAGCACATCCCTGCGTGCCTGTTTGACAGGATGTGAACAATAACAACAACTTCATCTTTCATTCCTGCGTAAGAGAGAGAGACAGCAAGATGCTGTGATCTAAATGCGAGCTGATGTCTGGAAGTTTATCGAATGCCAAACATAATTAATTGATCCTCATAAGACCAATGTGAAGTTGGCAGCTACTATACAGTAAATTTTATGTAGAAATTTTACACAATATGAAATTTATAGCTAGGAAAAGGGAGGCCATGGACATGATATTCCATAGCCTTTCCTAGGAGCAATTTGCATTTGATTCTCTTGAAAATTAAATAGCTCGTATCTAGAAACACCACCTGGTTTGCAATTTCAGGACCTAACTGTAAGTTTTGATAACTCACAGGTCATCAAAGCTAAAGGCAATAGTAACACAGAACAACAAATTCCTTTCATAGCTTTATTCCCATGAAACTTCTGATAAGTTTAATAAATACTAGAAAATGTTGGCATTTTATATAAGGTATCTATGCCTATATATTTGCTGCTTCTTTTCTAACTTGCAATGTCTAAATACTATGTGGAGAAAAAAATGAATGACAACTCTTTAACCAGGTATCTCACTGAAAAAAATTCATACAGTCACTGAATTTAAAATTGTACTGCTGCTACCATAATTCTACCAAGTCCATTTTTAAAGGTTTTTTTTGAAGATTTTAGTTTAAAGCAATGGGTCTTCTACAGCAAGGATTATTGTGGTGAGCATATTTTGAAGCATATCTTGATGTATAAATTATTGATCAGAAAAGTATATATTATGCTGGTAATGTTACAGCCACACAAATATATTCTTGGTTTAGCTATTTGGTCATTTCCAGCATTGTCAGCCAGAAAAGGCATATTAATTTATGTGACACTATCAGAGCAGTATTCCATATGCCTTAATAGGTTTTATCCACCTCTAACTTCTGTGCTTCAGTGCATCTAAATAACTTGAACTTTACCATCTCCTGCAAAAAAAAAAAAAAACAGTATAGAGTGCAGAAAGAAAAAAGAAATAGCCAAACGCTCACTTTTTCAAGCTGGTTTAAGATACATCAAATTGAGGTAGGATTTTGATCCCTGGCACCTACTTTACATGGGCCTTTGGCTCATGAAGTTAGTGAGGATATTCCAGTTGATTTCTGTGGATCTGGATAAGGATTTGTGAACTGCAGAAAACATGTTAGACCAGGTATAGTAAATTCATTCACAGCAGGCATAGCACGCTGCAGTTTAATCTTTTGTCACCAATGGGCCAAGGCTTACGTTGCTTAAGTGCTAATATGCTAATCCCAACTTCTGGTACCAAGAGGTTAATATGATGCCTCTGCTTTAGCAATTATCACTAAGACTGACTTACACATTAATGGAAAATTGATGAAACTCTTTAGTAAATGTAACACCCTCTGGAAAAAATATACAATTCATTCCTAAACTAAATCTGATAAGCAAGTAATTTCAGTCATTTGTCAAATTCAAAAGCAATTGGGAACTCCAAAATAAATATTGCTTTTCTTTCCAGCTACGGAGTTAGAAACTAAATGAATTTTAATAAAAGAACAATGCTTTCTAATGCACAGGGAACAGTAGATTTTTCTGTTTGACAGGCTATTTCAGAGAAGACATGTTTTCCTTTGTGAAGAAAAAACCCCTAATCCTTTTTGTCCTAGCTTCCAGATTCGGTGTGCAGCTAGTGACCCTACTAACATTGCTGATGTTTAACACTTTCAGTGCGATTTTATTTGCACATTTTCATGTTAGCAATGATGTTCATCATATTGAAAGACTAACTGTAAGTGGAAGGATCAGACAATACAAAGTGCATCTGTTACTCACTTTTTTTCCTGGCACCATTTTACTGTTTGGATCTCTGATTTCCACTGAGAGAGATTTGGAAATTGTATTCCTCTTTTACGATTTCACATGCCTTTAAGGGAATTTCTTACCCAAATCATGCTGCTCTGAAACAAGCCTCCTGCTGCTAAAATTCCATAGAAATTGCTTTTTATGTTGTTGAGTTACTTATAGCATGCTACCCCCGACAGATGCACTAAATATGCACAGTAACATCACACAGTTGCTGTATGAGTGCTTTCTCTCATAAATCAGATTAATTGTCAGATTGTAGCTGTAATATGTACATTTGAAAACGTGTTTGTGACACCGATGAAAATGTCTGTCCTGTCTCAGCCCGAGCACACAGACAGGTCACCCAACAGTCCCTCCCATTTTGGAAGTGTACAGCAAAAGGGCCCTGTGCAGAGGGTGGAGGTCATGAGCAAATCTGGTCTAAACATCCTTGTTCCTGCTTTTAGACTTCAATGTTTTGTCCATACTGCTCTCCTGGAGTACATCATCAACAATATTGGTCTCATCTCAGAAGGAGGTGATTACCTGCCTCTGTAAAGAGCCTGTAAGTGAACCAGGACTTGGAAACGAAGCAGGGAACTAATCATTTGAGCGTAAATTTATCCACAAATAGTGATGTTAAGGCTGATGGAGGATGTCATATTTCCATCAGTCACTAGAAGTTAATACAGTCCCATATTTCTAAATAATCCCAGCCTTATGTCAAACTAGATTCCTTTTGAAATATTACCATTAAGACGGAAGATGAGATAGTACGGGTTCTGTTAAAGGTAAACATAAACAGGAGCTCAAAGTTGAGAAGTGTTTTCTTAGATGCTGAAAAATTCAGTTCATGACTCAAGATACCAAATTTTGAAAAGCAACACAAATATTCCTATGCTTTGACTCTTTAATTTCCACATCACATGCATTTCTGCATCTTGTATGACAGGAAAAGCATTATTGCCACTTATTTGCTTTCAGACTAACATTAACTTTTCTGGCATAACGTCAAACGTATTGTACTGAAGACAACAGATCACCTCCCTCCCACTTCTTTTCCTTCAAAGGAGCATGGGACAATTATAGGAGCACACACTTCCATGACTACTGAGATAAATCATTTGGGGAAAAAAAAAAGTACCAAGCCGCAGCCATGGAGCTGTTGCCATGTTTCTATTAATAGCAGTTAATTACATCAATGTCAGTTAGCTTATAGGTATAGTAAAACAGGTATTTTCCCACAAAAATGTGTTTCTCATTAGATTATTTACATAAAAATAATTGGCCATGAAGGATCCAGAATATAGCAGAAGCAATTATAATCTGCAAGATCAATACTAATTAATCCTTTTGAGAGAACATAGCTGTATGTTTACATCTCAGAGAAACCATACATAACAGTATATAGTAATATTATTTATATTGCTTATACAGAGTGGTTCCAGTTTATACCAGGTGTAACTGACTAGTGCCTGAATTACACCGTCCTCTTCAAGTACAGACTTTCTCATGCAGTGCTATCCCTTATAAAGATCATGCAAAATAATCACCTTGCCCTTACAGCAATTTTGGGGTTTTCAGGGGGGAGGGCTTTTAGGAAGTAGTAGATACAATCAGTGTGTAGACAGAAGCAGTTGTAAACACTCCAAAGCCTCCATTCCAAGTCTTTTTCATAAATTGTCAGATGCTGGCAGTTAGAAGGAAAAAAATGTATGTGTTATGAAATTGTCAGCTATGAAAGATACTTCCTGAGGCATAGCCAGAGTATAATGTATTTTTTCCATATTCAAGTGTTCTTTGAAGATTAATTTTATTGTCGATAACCTTGCTGCAAATAGCTGCATTATAGCTGTTCATGCCTGACAAATTTATTTTCAGGTTTATTTCTTGTCTTAAGCTTGATTGAGCTGTAGAAACTCTGCTGTACAGCTGCAGGCATGGAAACCTCTGGGGTTTCTGTGGCCTGGCCATCAGTTTGACAAACAGGACAATTCAACTGACAATTTGGTCCTTCTTTTCTACTATTCAACACTGATTTCCCCTTCTACAATCAACTCCTCATTGTCCATACATTTGGGGAACAGCTGCGTCTAGTAATAAGTCATTTCAGGAGAAGGCCTGATATTTCCTTCTATTACTTCATGTTCTACTTGGATCCTAGAAATGGTCACCCTCTGAGGAGGTGGAACCAGTGACACAGGACTAATGACTCTTAGAGACTGGCCATCCACACCTCTCATCTCAGTGCATTAAGAGCATAAATATGGACTAAGAAGTAGCTCACCCATGGCTCCACTTAACAGCCACAGTGTATGGAAGTGTGAACATGCAGGGGAACTCCGTAATATATATTTGTCCTTGATGTCCTGTTTCCAACATGGACTTGGGTCTCAATGGCAAAAAAAAAGCCCCAATGTACTGCTTTGGTTCACATGGGCACAGCTATCATCTAAACTAGGCAACATTTTCCTTCTCTAACATAACATGCTTATGCAATTTAATTAGTGTGAGACACAGCCACAAATCCTAACAGCTTCTGTAAGGATTTCTACCTAGGGAGCATCTGACCAGGATGGAACAACCTGCAAACAAAAAGCTCTGATGCAGTTCAGGGCTCAGTGCAGATCCAGTCTACATTTTTTCCCCTCTGATGAACTAATACAGGATGTCTTCTGTAAAGATTCTAGAATAAGTATATATATATATATGTCCTATATGTTTCTCAAATTATAAGGAAAATACAATTGCATCACAGATATTTTCAGTTAGGTGTGAATGTTTCAAATCATATATATTATTACTCTTGATAGCTACAGATACAGGAATAATATTATCTTACACATTCATGAAGCAGAGAAGATAATTCATCTATCACAGCTTGGAATTTCCTGAGGCATTGTGTAGAAACTGAATACTCCATACTGATCTGTAAGCTGCTTCCATAGAGCCTTCCCATGTGATAAAGCTATACTAAATTTATTACATTTTTAGTTTAATGTCCATAGAATCACACCAATTCCTCTTTTGTCCTCTTAAAATCCTATAGGATGTGTCTGTAAGGATGATTTTCAAAGTTGCTTAGCAGCCAGGGCTCTCACTAAAGCTTCCAGGGGCTTAGGTTGGTCAGAAATCAGCACGGTATGCCAAGAGCATTAAGTCGGTATCTTTTACATTCATGTTTATTCATTCCATGGGAAAAAAAATGTTTTTTTACTAAATATGTGTTGTGACAACAGGAATATTGTGTCCTTGTCAACAACTGCATGATAAAACAGAGACATCTGCTGGTTAAAATACAAAATAGGAAAAAAACCAAAACATCTTTTGTGGAATGCTAGACTAAAGCTTGTCAGACTTCCTTCCTTTGCTTCCTCATTACACTGCTGAGGTCCAAAATCTGCTCTTCTTCCATAGACATCCTTCTTCCCATGGTGATCAGCACATTCCCAACAAAGCTTACCAAAACACCCAAACACCACTTGTGCACTCTGGTTAAAGGCAACAGCAAATTTCCCTTTGATTTCCTGAGAACAAAACCAGGCCCTGTGACGCAAGTAGACTATGAGTGTTTGAAGCCTAATAGACATTTATATGTGACCACACAACACCAGACTTTTCTGTAGGGCAGTGAATATTAAACCCTTCTTCTGGCCAATGCAGAAATGTTTAGGAGAAAACAGACGTTCCTCAAACACCCTGTTCAGCACCCACCCAAGTTATTTATGCTAAAAGCAGCATCTGAATAACAGCCCTAATTTGGAAGGTTCACATAATTTACAGGCATTTTCCTATCTAGTACGCTGTTAGTCACAGCAGCATGAGCAGTACATTTTAATAATATTTTTATAACAGGTAATATATTTGGGCATCAGATCTTTATTCAATTACAATTTGACCTTTCTAAATATGATGTGAGAACACTTATATGTTTGTTTGAAGAGCACTGGTACTCTGCAGATGTGTTACAGAAAACATCACACCTTAATTAAAGCTTGAAACTGTAGTGTTACCGATGAAGTTTCAAAAGTAATTCTGGAGGGACATCTAACATAAGGAAAAGTTTCTAACCCAAATTCTGGATCTGACCTGCGTTGCTTAGCATCCAACTCGGCCAAAAAACTGTTCTCAATTTAATGCCTACCTTTGCAAATTTTGGCTATGTAGCCACAGTGGGAGGTAAAACTCCTAGCAGCATAGCTTTCAAAGTCACTGGAGAAAACAAACATTCTTACTACGTGAAAGGCAAACTTGAAAAGGAGGGTAAGGAAGTCTACTCAAAATATGTAGCTTTGTTCCCAGATCCATCCCATCAGTCTTGTCATGGTAAACTCTACCAGCAGCATGTTCCATGAGTTAAAAAAGCTCCAAAATAGGAGCACTCCAATAAAGGCTGGCCATCCCCTGTGTTAGCTTTCAAAGAATCTGATTCCATCTTTTCCTGAATGTTTGGAATTCCAGGAGCCGCTGAAGTTGAAAGATTAGAAGTTAATAATCTCTCAATTCACTACCAGTAATAGTGATAAGCTTTGATTATATTACCTGCTTACATTATCTGATAGGGTCAGGATGTGCCAGATGAATATTTATAGCACCTTCAGTGGCTATCTGAATCTGTGTCTAGTTCAGGCCTTTCTTAAAATATCCTTTTTCCACCAAGCTGTCTAATGTTCTGGTGTGCCATTTTAGCTATCAGCATCAAAACCCATTCTTCCTGAACTACATCCTTTCTAACAGAAAAAAGATTAAGGCAAAAGTAAGGGATCCATCATCCAGATTATTTGTGTTAGGCTCACTTGCACCCAACTAATTTAATCAACTCTCCAGCTGCTTTGGATCATGGTGGGGAAAATCAGAGGTTGAGTTCCATGACTGTTTTCAAAAGACTGCTTTCTGCTATAGTGTTATTCCAAACAGCCCTCACTTGAGTTCTCCATCTGATTTCTGATGATGTTGATACTTAAGCTGCTTAAATATTTCATCTAAGAATCATAATTGCTGCGCAGCAACAACTACATTGTTTTTGCTGTCCTTGATGGTTTATTTAGAACTAGTCTAAATAGGTCTCCACTCCACGTCAGTCTGAAGTGTAGACATAGCCTATGAATGCTACCTTTTACTTTACATTTACAGAATACTTTGGTTTTACTAACTATTTAGTTTCTTCTCCTCTGGTTTCTCAAGTTGTCAGCTTTGTTTCTTAGTAACATGTCTTCATGGTACTGAATCTGGTGGGAAATTTTTATAACACATCTACATCTAACCAAATGAATTTTCTTTCTTTATTGATTTAATCTAGACTAGAATCTTATTTAAACTGCTGCACATTTTTTTGACCCCTAGAATTAACTTTTCCTAACACTGTATTTAACTTTTAGGCTTTCATTTAAGAAAAGACATTCTAAAATTTAAAAGTTAATCAAGAGTAATATGCAGTGAACCATGGGCAGAAAAAATACTTTAAAATAGCAGCAGGAGATCGAACAATTAAGCAGCTCCTTCTTTCATAGGGAAGTTATGAAAGGATAATCAAGTAATCATCATATTATTTGATGACTGTGCTCTCCGTATGTTTTGGTAGAATTGTTGTGTAGTTAGAATAATTAAACTTACTGTAAAAGAAACTAAAGCATATTACATATCTTCTTAATAGAACATATTGAAAAGAGAAAATATGAGTTATAGGGAATTTAATATTGTTTAATGATTTATAACAAGATAGGCATAAAATAAAAAATATTATATATCATGACTGACTCTAAAGTTAAATCAGTGTTCTTTTTTAGACATATTTATAGTAAATTTTATCAATTAAAGGAGCTGAAAACTGGACAGATAATTAAGTCCTTTATGTTGTGAATGGAAAATGTATACATGGCAATTTCTCCCAATGGCACAGGATTAATTCTGTCCAGGAAATGCAAAAAAATAAAGGCTGATAAACAGGTCTATTTTCTTCAGCTTGATCTCTCTCTTTTTCCTTTTTTTTTAAATTTATATTAAGTCCATAGTCCCCATAGTCTTTGAAGCACAAAATGAGCGTAACTAATAGATCAATGTCTGCTAGAATTTGGTAGCATCCTAAACCACATAATATGATATGAAAGGTTCCTATATTTCTTTTGAAGCTATAGTTAATATTTTAAATGTCATAAATGCAAGTCTATGTAGTAATGAGAAAAAGTATCATATTGCATATATTTACAGTGGAAGTCTAAATTGGTTATGAGGAAAAAGGGAGAAAGAAAGTAAAGTCACCTTACAGTTAGTAAAAAAGAAGACAGTTAAGATATGCTGGCCTTTAACTGTATTGCAAAAGAGGAAACAACAGACTGGGTTCATTTCCCTAACAATTTCTCGGATTCCACAAGTGTGAGAAATATTGGCATAAGCTTTATATAAACCTATAGATTGATGTAGACATTTTACATAGAGCTGCAGATCTGAAATATATATAGAAATTGACATGAAGCCAAGATAGAAAAATTATTTAAAAAGTGTGAGTAAAGATTATGTCTGAATTTCCTGCCTGTCATAATTTCAAATAAGTCTGAGTAGCAAATCTCTTGGATAGATAACAGAAGTCTTCAGATGGGAGGTCATCCTTACTCACTGTATTATATTACTAAAAGACAGTCTCAGTCAATGGTAAAAAGATGATGGTATGAGAATAGTTTAAACAAAAATCTTAATATGGTTGTTAGCTAATTAGACTCGAGTGTACAGTCCTGGTTAAAAATCTGAGGTCTCAGCTGTAAACAAATTCCACTAAAACTAAACGGCAAATATAAACAGTGAGAACCAAGGAATTTAATTTCTAATTGCCACAACATTTCTTTTTGTCATCAATTATGTCCAGCTTTCTGTTTTAAGTTGAATATTAATATCAAAATTAGTACCATCAGAATAAACCTGTGCATCAGGTGTGTTGATTCTCCCCGTTATATCCAATCAACAGCCTATACTGAAACTTCTCAGACATAAACTTCTCAGACATTTGATTTTTCATTACTCCTGCTTGTTTAGCCCCACCATGATTGGGCAGGTGCTTTTGACAACTTATTTAATGGCAAGCAACCACAAGAAATCTGTCACCTCTGGGGAGATTCCAGCCGACTTCAATGGTATTTTGTTTGAGAAACAAATATTTTGCCGGCATTATCTTTATTTTGCCAGTGTTATCTTTATGAATGGTATACCATCCATTCCTTCACGTATTTAAGGCGGTAGGATAAAAGGGGTCAGCAGCGGGGGTGGGCGCTGCAGCAGCTGTGCCGAGGGCCTGCCTTCAGCACCGGGGCGGGGGACAGCTCCCTCCCCACCACTCACCCCCACCCCTTGCCCCGCTGGGTCCTAGCGCCCGCAGCCCGCCGCGCCTGCCTTCCCTCGGAGCCTCAGCCCAGCTGCTTGACCTCCTCCTTTGCCTCTGGGGGCGGGGGGTTTTGGGGGTTGTTTGTTTGGGGTTTTTTAAACTAAATACCTGGTAAATAAGACAATAGTTTGTGCGCGCAAGGAGTGAAAAATGGATCTTGCATATGTCCCACTGTGCAAAAGAGTTGGAAACTGCAAACTCCTCGTCATGACCTAGGTGGAAATTTTGAAGATTCTAGTACAGTCATCTAAGTAATAATAATCAGCTTTCACTACCTGAAAATGAGACAGCTAGTACAAAACATGACATAAACATAAGAAACATCCCAGATATGATCATCAAAAGGTTTAAAAAACTTATGAATTATGTTATGAATGAACTTATGAAGATGTAAAGAGATCTTACTCATTTTTTATAAATTTAGCTGACTTTTCTTACACACATTATCTAAAAATAATATTTAGGGAGGTCAAAAAGCTCTGCAGAAACAAAACTATTTTATAAATAAAGCCTTCAGTGTGACTCTTGAAGTTAATTTTTTGTGTTTATCTTAATGTGGAGTTAAATCTCTCATTCTTATACAGCAAAGAAAGCTTTAGCTAGATACACTTTTTATTTTCACTGTAACCTACATTACATTAAATTATTTAATTGATTAAACTAGTTACACTATAATTTAATGCAGGTCTAGTTCCACTTCTGTCAATAATATGACAGACAAATTCATGGGCTTATCCAATTCTTAGTGAAAAAAAATAAAGCAATTCCCATTCACTTACACTGACTCTGGATCTGCCATTTCTTCTACATTAATTCCTAGTGGACAGTTTGCTGCTTATCATTAAGTAATTGATTTAATGTCTCCAGCTGAGAGACTCTTTTGCTGTTGAACAGAAAAATATTAGAACTGACTTGATATGGATTTTACTCTGTTAACAAGCCCAAAGTAATGCTTAATAGCTTTGTGCTAAATAAACAGTATTCAGGGTTGTCTCCAGTGATGCTCAACTGAATACATATGCCTTTTCCCAAACTGTGAAGTCTGCCTTCATCTGTGACTACTTAAGATCTCCCATCTTTGCCTACAAATACTCCCAGTATTATCCTCAGCTTTTGCTCGTAATTAATTACAACAGTTTTCTTCAGGCTGTGCTGAAGATCCAGCTAATAGTCACGCTTGCAATCCATTGCCTTTTACTTGTGCCTACTGCAATTTCTCTGGTCTCCGAGATCTCTGTCACCACTTTTTGGTCACAATATTTAGTAAATACATCCTGGAAATTTTAGTCATGCTGTACTTAATTTTCTACTATGTAGCTAATGTGCCACTAGTGTTCTAATAGACTGTTGTGGTTTAACCCTGGCCAGCAACTAGGACCACGCAGCCGCTCGCTTGGTCCCCCCACGGCAGGATGGGGAAGAGAACAGTAAAAGTGAGAAAAAACTTGTGGGTTGGGATAAAGACAATTTAATAGGTAGAGCAAAAGCTGTGCATGCAAAAAAAGCAAAACAAGAAATTCATTCACTGCTTCCCATCTGCTGGCAGGTGTTCAGCCATCTCCAGGAAAGCAGGGCTCCATCATGCTTAATGGTTATTTGGGAAGACAAAATGCCATCACTCCGAAGGTCCCCCCACTTCCTTCTTCTTCCCCCACCTTTATACTCTGAGCATGATGTCATGTGGTATGGGATATCCCCTTGGTCAGTTGGGGTCAGCCGTCCTGGCTGTGTCTCCTCCCAATTTTTTGTGCACCCCCAGCCTGCTCGCTGGTAGGATGGCATGAGGAGCAGAAAAGGCCTTGATTGCCCAGCAACAACCAAAACCAGCAGTGTTTTACCAACACTATTTTCATCTGAAATCCAAAACATAGCACGATACCAGCTGCTAGTAAGAAAGTCAACTCTATCCCAGCTGAAACCATGACATAGACTGTAACAGCCCCTGTGTTCAGATTCATAGAGACTCAGTCCACATTCTCAGGGTTCTTATGTTCCCATATTATCCACTGGAAGATTGCCTTATACCAAGCCAGCTCCATATTCAGACATAATCAAATGCTTAAACCCACATTTTTCTAAATCCTGATGCTGAAATTCTAGGTCGTGCAAACCCTAAGGTCATCCTTCCTTAAAGCAATAATCAAGTCATTAAGTAAATGTAGTTTGCCCACCACGGAGTGCAGGAGGGATGTATTCTATTACTGTTATCCTAATAGCAAAAAACAGTAATTTACCTGTAACAGAATGCAGGAGAGAGGTATTTTATTACTGTTAATTTAAACCAGAAGCACACCAGGTGGCTCTCAAATACAGGATCCTTTCCTAAGCAGATTTATCCCCTCTGAGACTCTAGATCTTCTAAAGCAAATATTAGTCTATGGAAGGGAAAGGTCAGCACAAAGTGGAAAAGGGGTAGATATGGAAAGGCTCTGTTAAAAAAATGGAGTTCACACAGGGCTCTCAAGCAGGAAGGATATCAGCTACACAGAAAGCCTTTATGACTGAACCTCTGAAGTGAAGGATGTGCCAGGACAGTAGTAGTTTCTCATGTCAGGTAAGCCTACTGGAGCCAGTTTCAAAATACCTTGCTTAGATACAGCTGTGCCTGAAGTTTGAGTGACCTAGTGGTAAAATCTCAGCTTTAACTACCTGTTATTACCCCTCCCACTAGACTTAACATCATTATCATCATGCTACTGTTATCATCATTAGTCTCCCATGCATATTGCAATTGGTATACAGCAAACGACTACCTCTCTTGAGCCTCGTCAGACAGAGACCTGAAGGACACCGCGTTACAGAAGCAGAGGCAGTCCCTTTGACTACCTGCCCTCAGCTTTGCTGTTACTCATGTTGGCTCCCAGTCTGGGTGATCTTGACAGGACAGCACATCCCTGAACATACGCCACTTCAGAAATGACTGCTTTGGTAGAGTCACCACTGAACTTCATGGAACCATGAATAAATATCTAGAAGTACTTGAATTCAGTAGCTTAATAGGAACTTGAGTCTGTCAAGAAGAACTGAAGACAGAGCAGTGGCTGCTCATCTACTGATGAACTAGTTGCCACTTCTCATTTCTAAGGATAAAATAGGGAGGGTCTGTGGAGCTGGTCATTAAATCTTCAGTGAAAACTTCCTGAATGAGCATGTCTAGATTAAGCTTTTAAGGTGACAGTTATCCCAGAACAAAGAGAAAAAAAAAAAGAAAAGACCGTGCATCACTTAGGCAACAGATAAGTACAAGACTGAGAGCTTAACCTTCATATATGGAGGTTAATGTCAGGCTTAATGAATATCCCTGAAAGATCAATGAAGAACATTCAGATTCAGTCCTTAGAAATATTAATAATAATGATCTAGGAAAAAGTGGAAATGAAAGGTCAGAATTCTAAATAGTGTCGTCAAGGAAGGAGATCAAAAGTAACAGAGAGAAGCTGTTCAGTGATTACACATGCTGTCAGAGCCGTTATCAGATGTGTTCTGGAAAGGGCAACTGTGATAGAGCTGTAAGCTGAACTAAATTTATGTTATTCTGTTAAATTATTCCCCTCTCCTCCATCTTATTTTTCAAAAATTAAACACTGTATTCTATGTGGAGCTGTTAGACCCATGCAAGGAGTCTGCCATCAGGCGTTACTCTAGAGAGGTAAAAACAGATGAAGGGTGTATTCTGAAAGGGTAGATGCGCATAACCAGTGGCAATATTCCACTCATAATGATGGTTCGCAGGCCCTGTAAGATAACTACAAAGGATATCTGTTTTCAGACTTTATGACAGAATGATATAAACTTCTTTCTTACTATATCAATAAATTCTGTCTTCAATCTTGCAAGTCCTGACTCAGCTCTAATAATGACAAAGTGAAGGCTGAGGTCACAGTACCTGACCCGACTGGAGGCTGATGTCTTATTTAGTTCTCAGGAATAGTTTTTTAGGATAATTTTAAATTGATACCCAGGTGTAATTTTAGTAACTGGTAATTAATTTTTCCATGACCTAAGACAAGCATTTGCAAACATATACAATGCATCAATTCTTACATAATTTTCAGTGTTGCAGAACTATTAAGATAAAGACATTAGCCAGTAAGCGCTACCCTGTTATCAGTAGCAACATGTCTTGCTGCTTTGTTGAACTTTTTCAGTGTGGCCTGTGGAAACCTCAGATTCAAAGTAACAGACTTCTAAGTCTGCCAGACTGTTCATGATGTGAGCTGTGACACACAGGGAAACACTTTGAGTGCAGAATTGCCAGCAGGCAGGCGTGAGCTCAATACAGTGCTCTCTGCAGAGCAGCACAATGTAGAATCGTGGGCCAGAAGCAAAAGGTGATGCTTGTAATTGGGAAATCCCAGGGACACGATGGAGGGAGACAGTGAAGAGACAGAGATGCTGTCTCATGACCTTGTTCTGCAGTGTCTAGCAAGGAACAGCAGTGGCAGCTGCTGAAGGTAATGCCATGGTGCTGTACTGATAAGTGCTATTATTAGCTGGTAAAATATCCTTGTACTTATCCAGTTTGTACCAATGTAAAAATGTGCTTCTCCTTTGCATTGCTGAAGGAAATATAGTGGCCTCTTCCCCTAAATACCCACAGATTGATGTCCTGACTATTCTTGAAATTCCTCATGTGATAATGCTTATAGCTGGAAGGCAGCTCAATTTGTCGTGTTGTCTTTGCTGCTCCAATGAGCATCTCGTTTGGATAGTCCCAGGTGTCAAGCACAGGACACACGCAGATTTAGGCAGGTGTATGAGACAGTGCTCCTACTGAGCAAAACTTTTTGTTCCATTCAGTTGCAGGATCAATATCACAATTTGAAAACTGGTGACAATAAAGGATGCTGCTGATTTCCGTAAACTTCCCATCAAGCCTACAATTATGTCTTCCACTTTCTTGGGCTTACTCCCTGAGAGAAATGAAAACCTCCATGATCTGACCTTCTGCTTCCGCCAGTGCGGCTGGGAGTTGGTGGATTGTCTGGGTGCAAGCTGGGAGCTCTGTGCTGCAGGCTAAGGATACTTTTACGGAAGGTACAGCATGGCCTGCTGGCTGCAGCACTTGGTAGCTCTCAGGTTTCTCTGAAGAACCTAGACCAATTCCAGCTACCTACCTGCCGAAATCTACATCTAGACACCTCTTTCAAGAGCAGATGCTTCTGAGAATATATAGCTAAGTGCCCAAGAAACTTGATACAGTTCTCCAGAAACTGTTATCAGAAGTCTTTTGAAAGCTGACTGGTGACTATTTTTTCTAACTTTTTTTCGAAAGCCAGAGCTAGAGAAGAATATGTAACAGTTTGATGAATTTCAGTGCCTATGGAAGCTAGAGATTCGAAAAGTAATGGCACTATATTGCTGTCTGTTATTTAAATGGTCTAGATCCTACCCTAGATCCCACCCTGGAACAAAAACTAAGGAAACAACATTGTTGATAGAGTTTTACCTGATTGAAACCTATATTAATCAAATATGCTGCACTGGCTGTTAGATATGGCTCAACTGAACTTTCCCCGAGCAGTTATACTTTGGTGCGATCCTCATGTGTGCTTTTTCTCTGCTTTATATAACAGTAACCCTGGCACATCAGTTATGTCAGGAGCTTTTTCACAGTATCAGCTGTTGAAGAACTGCAAGGAGCAATTTGAAGCCTATTCCATTACACCTTTCTCTGCTGCCTCAATTTGTGTGCTCATTCTATGCAGAGGTGCTCACAGTGCTGGCAATAATGACCGACGAGGTGAATGCACAGGGAAAAAAAAGGCCAGATTTTAGTGGAAATTTAATCTTGGGAAACCACTACATTTTCAGATTGCTACCAGGTTCTGCCCCCACAAAAATCAGAAACAGAAGTATATGGAGCAGCCTGTTAAGACTGCATCGTTAACTCAAGGAATATTTTACTATTCATTGCCTCAGCAGCAGATTCAAATGTCTCATATCCAGCCCCTAAGAAAGGAATTTAAATACGTCCATTCTTTTAAAAGCACTTTGCAATTTATACGGAAATATTTTTAAAGTTTAATAAGAGTTGGATCTTTATGTGGTTTTGCAGAACCATGGATAAATGACATAAACTGCCAGAATATCTCATTTAAACAGAATATTTTTTATATTCTGAAATGCAGATTAAATATAATATGTCAAGAATTATATAGCGAAACTGAGGTCTTAGACCAATTACCCAGAATGTGCAAAAATTTCCAGGCATTTCAGTCCAGAATACAAGAATTCCAGAAGCATGTCCAGAACACAGGATGTTTTGCTGGTAAAGATTCAGTCATTGGAGGTTTTATTTATGATAGATTATACCAGCATAGCTGGCTGAGCAGATTGCTATGGGGCTTTCTTATAAAATCAGTGCTTCTGTTAATATAAGATATATCTAGTCTACAAGGATTTACCAGAGTAATACTATCTGCAAAGTTTTTTTTATGTAGACTCAGAATAGGGAGTCCTTTTTTTAAAAGATCCCTCATAGTTGCTATTGTTCTTCCTAGTGAACCCCTGCCATTCTTTGCCTAATGAGTTGTAAAATTTAATCAACTGAAATAATTAAAACATACTCTGTGTGGAATGGTGCACAACTTTAATTACACAGCAAAGTCCCGGACACACAAAAGCTTGAGATACTTACATGAGAAGAAACCAAAATACTTTCTTTTGCTGTGTTTTTTTTTTTCACCAAGAACAGACTCACACTTATAGGTGATATGTATCAAACACTAAAAATTCCAGGCCTGCTATTCCATAGATTTTATTCAAATAGCTGGCAGAGTTGAGGCTTGCATGTTACCAGCATATGAATGAATGGATGGAACAAACGGATAGATGGTCATTGTCAATAAAACACCCTGGGTGGCAACTCTGAACAGCAAAGTTCTGTATTCAAGACATAAAATGCACAGACGTTTTTTAGCAGTGTGACACAGTGTAAGAAGGGGTGCTATACATTGACCCACCTCTTTTATAGGATCTTTTGTATGCTGGTGAACATTTAGGTATAAAATAAATTTTCTATGACAGATTGAAACGCCAGTGTTTCCTAATTAAAACCAGTTTGATGACAATCCGGCAGATCCATTCTTATGATTTTATTTTTTAAGAACTACGCATGTCAAGTAGCTGTGTCCTTGTATTGTACAGCTTTTTCCTATGCTGTTATTTACATTGTGATGCTGGCCCAATGAGGAAGCAATCAGTTTGACAGAAACCACAAGCTCAACAATTCAGATCTGCGCCATGTTTATTTGTTCTTTGAATTCTGAAAGTGTAATTATATTACTGAGTATGTTGGAGAACTCGAGCATGCATTAATTATTTCACAGTCATTTCAGTGGAGAACCTAGTATGCTTTATTTAAGCTTCAGACTTTTTCACAGTGAAATCTGATATATGCAACTTCCACAGTTTGAAAGGGAGTTGGTACTCTCCAACAGTGTGGCCTTTTGTCTGCCTCTGTCCTACCTACAGGACCTCACCGATTCCATTATTCAGCCCTGCCTAGGTATGCAGTGTTATTGCCTTCATTATTTACTAAGATTGGCTTCTTCTGCTGTTGTTTTAAAGGGACGTATAGCCCTTCTAAATCGGATAGATTAGCCAGAGTATGTTTTCTGAATGGGCTGTATGAAGGATGAAGACAGGTGGTCCACAACTCACTTGGCAGGAGAAATAAATGGTTCTCATTCCTCCAATAAATACAGCCAAAAAAGAAAAAAAAAAAAAAAAGCAGAAGCAGCAGCACTGGTAGGAAAAGAGATAAATCTATATGGAATACTTCAAAATATGAAAGGTGCTACCTGTTCTGTACTAGTATTAGCTGGAAAAGGCCAAAGATAGCACATAAGTACAAGATAGTGCCAAATACGGACCCTCAGACCATGAGCAATTTCAGTTTGTGCACAGAGAGCTGAATTTGTTCTTAGTAACCCCTAGATGAAACAGGCTTATTGCTATTTTTCTCAAAGTTAGAGTGAGGTGGCCTTTCCATCTCTGGAGCTGCTGTAACCACTGTGATGCATCTCTCTCCATATACTCATCACATCTGCATTCTGCTTAGCTGAAGCTTACCCACTCTTCTTGGCTATTACAGCAATTTTGTCAGACTTACCGTGTCCTTGGAAGTGCACCAAACACCACCAAATCTATTTAACGGTACCATTTCTCAGAAATGAGAGCAAATGCTTTTATGAATGAGCTTAAACTGAGCTTTAAAACAGAAAACAAATTATTTTAGTGTTTCTAATAGAAACCTGGATTTACTTAAGTCTTCTAACTAAAACAATATAATTTTTTCCAAATAAAGTTTTTAATAGTTTTTGCATCACTTTAATGCTTCACGCACTATCTCAAAGCTGCCCAAATTCCTTTGAGCATAAATAAATAAACTTTGTATCAAAACCATCAGGTTCTCTGATAGATTCATTCCTTTTCTCATAGTATTCGTTCTGTAAACGAGAATGACCAGCTATGCCAGGCAAAATTGAAGGCTGTGAGGTACAGAGGTGTCTGAACTTTAGCAAAATGAACGACAAAATATTTCAGAAAACCTATCTCCTGGGACAGAAATTGAAACATTATTTCTAGGAAGCATTTGTTTACTTACACATTTTAATCATGATGAGAAACTGGGTTCACCTTCATAATACTGCTTACTTTTTAATGTCTTACTCTCAACCTAATTCAGGGCCAATACCTTCAATTCTTGTAGCACCTGAAATTTGTCTAGACATGGTAATTCAGCAGGACCAGTCTCCGGAACAATGTTTCTTGGTTATTTTTCTTAACTTTGACTTTTGTCTCATAAATTTATGCATGGCTAGGAAGGTGTGCAGTATGTAGTACTAAACTGACAGCTTTCGCATGGTATTTCCTAATCACTTCCCCACACTGTGTAAAGTCTTACCCAATTAAACTTAATGCAGAAAATTAATAATGTTCTGCATATTAACAGAAACGTTATATCCTGCACTTGGTAACTTGCAATAATAAATATCACCTCCCACTGTAATTTAAAAATGGTAAGACCAGTCTTGGCTTGCTTTTCTGCAATGAGCTTTTGACCATGTCGAAGATGATTCTAATGTTTTCTCTCTGTGCAAAAAACCATCAAAACAAAATAATGAATGCAGCAGCCAAAGCAGCTGCCACCATTCTGAGTTTATTTGACACATGCACATTTGAAAGGATTTAAGCAAACCCTGACAAATACACTTGTATCAGTCTAACCAAAACATTGTTTATTTTGTTTTACAGATTTTGGCCATTGTGTCCATTCTGTTCATCGTACTGTCCACTATTGCTTTGTCTCTTAACACACTGCCAGAGCTTCAAGAAATAGATGAATTTGGGCAGCCAAATGACAACCCTCAGCTAGCACACGTTGAAGCTGTGTGTATTGCTTGGTTTACCATGGAGTACCTTTTGCGTTTTCTGTCCTCACCAAATAAGTGGAAGTTCTTCAAAGGCCCGTTAAATGTCATTGACTTACTGGCTATCTTGCCATATTATGTCACCATTTTCCTCACAGAGTCCAATAAAAGTGTCCTGCAGTTCCAAAACGTCAGACGTGTAGTTCAGATATTTCGTATTATGAGGATCCTAAGGATTCTTAAGCTCGCCAGACACTCAACAGGCCTTCAATCTTTAGGTTTTACGCTCAGACGGAGTTACAATGAATTGGGCTTGTTGATATTATTTTTAGCCATGGGAATAATGATATTTTCAAGTCTTGTATTCTTTGCTGAAAAGGATGAGGATGCTACGAAATTTACCAGTATCCCTGCATCATTCTGGTGGGCAACAATCACTATGACTACTGTAGGATACGGTGACATTTATCCTAAGACGTTATTAGGTAAAATAGTTGGAGGACTTTGCTGCATCGCTGGAGTGCTGGTCATAGCCCTGCCCATACCAATTATTGTGAACAATTTCTCAGAGTTTTATAAGGAACAGAAAAGACAGGAGAAGGCAATTAAGAGGAGAGAAGCACTTGAGCGAGCTAAAAGAAATGGCAGTATTGTCTCCATGAACCTGAAAGATGCCTTTGCTCGCAGTATGGAAATGATAGATGTAGCAGTAGATTCAGGTAAGCCTGGAGAAGCAGCCAATCCAAAGGAGACACCTGATGACAACCACCTGTCCCCAAGCCGGTGGAAATGGGCCAGAAGGACAATGTCTGAAACAAGCTCAAACAAGTCTTATGAGAACAAATACCAAGAAGTTAGTCAACAAGACTCCCACGAGCAATTAAACAATGCTGCAGCATCCTCCAGCCCGCAGCACCTCAGTGCCCAAAAACTGGAGATGCTGTATAATGAAATTACTAAAACTCAGTCTCAGCCTAATCTTAATGCTGGTTACCAAGACCAGTCAGCAAAGCCACCTGTGTATGAAGAAGAAATAGAAATGGAAGAAGTCACAGGTCAGAGAGATCCGTTGCCAGCTGGACCTACGGACATCATAACAGACATGAGAAGCACATCCAGTATTGACAGTTTTGCCAGTTGTGCAACCGACTTCACGGAAACAGAGAGGTCTCCCCTTTCTCTGTTTCCTGGCTCTCACTTTCAAATGAGATTTCCAGCTGATAATGTTAACCTGGAAGACAACCAAAGAGTAAGGAGTTCTCAGTTTATACCGTTCACAAAAGACAGAATGTTTTCTCCAACCGATGTCACCTTTGACTATAATCCAATCGACAGAGCTGTTGTCAGTGATGGCAGTGGATCCCAGACTGTTTTGCATGGTCATTTGCATTTAGACACTGCCATGGAAAGCCCCAAAAGTTCCCTGAAAGGTAGCAACCCATTAAAATCTAGATCCCTTAAAGTAAATTTTAAAGACAATAGAGGTGGTGCTCCACAAACTCCACCGAGCACTGCAAGGCCACTGCCAGTAATGGCAGGAGCAGACTTCACGCAGGCCACCCCTCAGCACATCAGCACTATTCTCCTAGAAGAAAATTCACCCCAAGGTGAACGACCTCTTCTTGGTGCTGACGCATCAGCGCTTTGTCAGGGACCTGTTAAAAAATCATCCCCTCTCTTTCCCAAACAAAAGATTTTCACTTTCCCTTCAAAAGAGAGGCGGAGCTTCACAGAAATAGACACTGGAGAAGAAGAAGAGTTTATGGAGTTACATGGTATACAACATGAAAAGCAACAGGATGTCAAGACAAATTGCTGTGGGGATAAATGTGATGGCAACCATTTAACAGAGGAGCCACAGGTCAGCTCTTCACCCAAAAGCATGAGCCACAACTGTACCCAAGACATTTACCATGCTGTGGGTGAGGTAAAGAAAGACAGTAACCAAGAAGGCCACAAAATGGAAAACCACTTGTTTGCCCCAGAAATTCATTCAAGTCCAGGAGAAACTGGTTACTGTCCAACACGTGAAACTAGCATGTGACTAGTTACAAAAGCAATAAAAATACTTTTTCTTAAAACACAGTTAGTAATGCCTATGAATTAAAACATGGAAAGCCTCAAAAAAAGTGCATAAAATGTTATTTTTGCATGGCATGAAGAGTTGTTTAGTTTAAATACTGTTTAATTTAAAAAAAAAAAAAGACTGCTTTTTGTAACAAACTGGAAAAAATGGGGAAAAATGACTCAAGAACAGTGAATAAAATAAAGAGAGCTCTGTTAGGAGCCAGTGTTTTGCAACATCTGACATTTTTGATCCTTTCACTTATGATTGTAGACAGATTTTGAACTTTTAACTTTTTTTTGTTTTCTTGGTTACAAAGAATTTTAGAATTTGCACATGAAAGGATGAAATGTCAGTGCATGCATTCATAAAGACGTGAAACAAGGTGCTCTGAGCTTGCAAAATGCATATATTTGTAAATAGTCAGGGGTTGGGGGGAAAGCTACTGTTAACAAGGATTTATGGAAAAAGCATTTCCTGGGACACAGGTACTTCCTTCACAGCGTGCTGCCTGGAGGTTTTGTACAGACTTATGTTGCAAAATTGCAACTTCTACTTAAAGCATCTCACGTATCTTGCTTTCTGTTAAAAAGCTCATGAGTATATCTGTTAATTAAGGACTACAATATTTTAGTTCATCTGTGCTGTAAATCATGATGGTTTGGGGTTTTTATTTGCATAACTTTAGTTATTGCGTTTGTCAGTTTAATTAATGATCCTGTGAGGAAAAGCAAAGATTTAATGACCAGAACTTGAAGCATTTGATATTTTTGTAGAAAACTGCCAACAATTCATAACTAAGAAAAAAAAAAAAGTTCCATTTTAAAACAAAAAACCCCATAGTTATTTCTGTGGCAATAAATAGTGCCAAATGGCTATATAGATATATCCAAAAGTTCTCAGTCTCTTAGGATATTTCTCTTAACTTGGTAGTAAAAAAAATATTACCCACATCCTTTTTTTTCCTTTGATTTAACAATATTTGCTTCCACATGATCTTTCATCTCTCTTTCCCTTTTCTTTACATGCAGTGCCCATACTTAAATAATGGCAATGTTGTCAAAGCCATTATGGTGTAACAGCATAAGAGACAAGCTTTGTAGAGGGTAGAAGTTGTACCTTTTATCACAAATCATGTAGCTGGACAAAACAGTACATGTGACTTGCCCCAGGTCTTCAATGCCCCGAAGCTTGTCTGTGTTTTTCAGTTCAATCATTTGGACTGACAGAAGGTATCGCCTGACTCACCAACTTTGCCTCAACCCATCTGCCCATGGCTGTTCCAAAAGCAGAGTACAGGCTTTCCCCTGTACTTAAATAAAAGAAAATGTCAATCCTGCCAAATCATCTTTGGTTTCTCTGATATTCTCCAGCTGTGTAAGAGAGATGCTGAACCAAAGCCTTCATTACAATGCACCCATCTAACAACTGTCTGAAAAAAGCTGTTATTTTTTTATCCAGCACCAACAGCTTCCTATGCTATAATACATAGCATGTCCTACAAAATGTTCTCTTTTTTTTCTTTTGTTTTTTTTTTTTTTTTAATTAGGAAAACAGAATAGAGGTATTTTTTGCTGTCCTCTTCTTTTCTTCTGAAATTGGATACTCAGTTATGTAAGAGCAGCAGTCCAGCCTCGCAGCTAACAGACAGAGGGTCCTGCAGTTAGAATTCTGAGAAGGTGTTTAGAAATTCCAGCATCAGTTCCCTGCTGCTCCGAGGGCTTGTTACCAGATATTGGGCCTCTCACTTCCCTGTGCACGGAAGGGAGCGAATGCTTCTTCCAGGTCAGCACTGTACAGCAAGTGTTGCAAAGACACTAAGGCAGCAAGAACGGAAACCCTAAAAGCACTTTAGATCAACCAATATGTGGTTTGTAACAGCAGGCTTCTACTTCCCACAGTGGACCTAAGTTAACTTTTACTTAAATATAATTTTCTGTCACTTAAATGAGTAAAAGTCAGGCACCTAATGCATGTCATGTAAAAGAGCAACCATTTTTATTGTAACATTGCCCTCTGCTTGAAATGACTGGGCTGATGCCACATGGAAAAGAGGCAAGTTTGAAAATCCCCAAAATATAGCTTTTGGTGGCTGAGCCAAACAATGAGCACAGCACAATACTTCGATTTAAAAAAAAAAAAAAAAAAAAGTTTTCTATATTTCCTTAAGTTTTACAACTTCCATAACAAGTTAACATTGAGGTGTCTCTTCAGTCATTTGAAAAACTGGGAACATAATGTTATTTTTTCTGAAAAATGTCTGGTCATTAATTCTCAAAATAAAAGTGAATTTTTTTGTTCTTAGTTGCAGTTCATTGCAACTTGTTGCTGCATTCAGTTTTACCTATTTATGTGGCATTCTGCTTAAAATTTTTCAATCATGTTATGTCTCACTGTTACAAAACTTAGCTCTTGAGCATTTTATAGTCATTAATCTTCTATTTTTATTTTTTTCTTCCTAGATATTTTCAGTGACTAAAACTAAATGCCAGTCAATTTTTATATGCCTAAAGTGTTGGTCTGTATTTTCTATGTGCAGTTTTATGAAATCACGTGGGCCTGTTCGATCTGCCTTTACATCCTAGTGAACTAATGAAAACCAAATTAAGTCCAAATGGGATCTGATCCCATGCTCTGGATCCACAGAAAAATCTCATTCAAGATAATGATGTTGTTCTGGCAAGACGGAGGTCTGTGTTGTGTTCCTACTGTGCGCTTTTTCTCCCAGGTGACCCTTACGCTTTGGAAAAGCCCTTTCAGAGATCTGTGCCACTTGGTGGAAAGGGAGGAGTCCAGCCATAGGGAACGTGTTGCAGGAGCAGATTATTTGATTCTTTAAGCTCTTCTGAGCTAAACTTTATGCAAGCCTGGTTCTGCCCTATTAAAATCACTAATTCAATAGTGGTGAAATCAAAGCCTCAATCCTTGTGCAGATGAATTTCCCCTGAAACCAGTGGGAGTCTGATGGAAAAAGGGACTGACTGAAATATAAATGAGGGTGGCAAGAGTCTCTCTCTCTTGATTAAAATCATCAGGAGCTTTAACTATATAAACCAGAGGAGAAGAGCAGACAGAGACTGTCATATTATAAGTGTTTTCAGAGAAGCACATTTATTTTGAAATCGTACAAGCAAAGGAAATGCAATTCTCTTTATTAACTGATGTTTTGGGTTTTTGAAATCTTGGAAGCAAAAGGATCAGGCTTTAGTAGTGCTTTTGGTGTAATTTCATTACATACTTTTGACTATGCTGAATATATTCCAGAAGCACAGTTTTAGAAGTTTGGTTTTTATGGTCTTGACTGCATACACAGGATCCACTCCTGAATACCTAGCTTGTGTGTAATTCCTGATAAAAGCATTTACTTGAGCAGTTGCAGGACTGGACCTAGCTTTCATTCCAGTACAGCACCTGTAAGAAGCGCAGCCCAGGATCACTTCATTCATCATGAATTGCTATGTAGCAAATTATGCAAAATTACCTGAGTATATTTTTCTGTTTTTCTAAAACTTTGAAGCCATTTCAGACTTATTGCCCATTCACAACACTAAGGGGAGGGTTGTTTTGGAGATCTGGAGTTATTCTCCAACAGTTGTGGAATTTCAAAACAACTTAAGGAGTCTTAAGATGAAGTTACTCCCCTGTGCACCTGAAAGGGGTCTGACTCTTTGTATTACTGGAAAATGAAGATTGTTCAGGGAGATAGCTTTGCGATTAATCTATTTTTTATATTTTATACTAACTGCAGAATTCTGAATCAAAGTTTTAATTCCTTTTCGATGATGAAACCAAATGTACACATTTAAAGGACGTTCACAGAGTAATCAGAACAATTTTTGAGGAAATAGTCACATTAATCCAAATCTAGGGGGGGGGGAATAATATATCGCACAAATTGCAAAGGAAGTTCATACAGGAAAGCTGTTTACAGGGGAAGCATATAACGTAAAGAATGTAACATGGTGTAGAAAGCTATTGCACTACAGAATTTATATAAAAGACACTTTTTTTAAATGAAAACACAAAAGGCCTTTTAATGCTTCATTGTATAGACCATAGAATCCTCTGTGCTAATGCAGCAATCTAATGCACTGTGTCCTCACTTCAAAATTGGTCTCAAAATTCGAACATTGGTGATGTTAGAGAGGTGATATCTGATCTAACACTAGAGCAACTAACTTGAAGAGCTTTTTAGCACGATATTACACAACTAAAAGTGTGTACAGAAAATTGTATTTTCGCCTATAACATACACAAATCAAAATGACACCTGGCTTCTTGAATCTTTTCCTACCAACCTGTTTCCTGCCCTAACATTGGGCAACATATTTTTATTCCATGAAAAACAACTAGTTCTTTTAAAAGTCAGTCTCTTCCCCTACATGTAGACTGAGCTTCTGTTCCCTTAGGTCTATTTGAAACAAAGTTCCCCTTCAAATTATTTAACTAATTCCATCAACCTCATCTCTCAAGCCCAATCCAATACAAAAGCTAGTTGTCTTTTTCAAGCCCTATTGCAAATACAGTCAGCCTGGTAAAAACGTTCAGGGCCTACCTGAGTGGCTTTTTCATTCATATAATTTTTGAATCATTTGGAGAGAGAATAAAGTTCAACATTTTGATCATGCAAAAAATCTTTTAAAAGCAAAAAAAAAAAAGCAAGAAATACATTTTTTTCGAAGTAGCCAGCACAGATCAAGCAAGAAATGCAAATATAGCAAAGGGGGAAGAAAGGCAGAAAACTGTAAGTAAACAAGGCATGTTTTAATATACTATATAAACAAGAGATATAATAAAACATATACAAAATAGTCCTTGTTCACAATTGGTAAAAATACCAGTAGCAAAAGATTTAATTCCAGTCCTACCCCATCTTAATTTTTATCCTACAACCAACAGGTTTCTACTGAGATTTTTGTTGATGTTATTACCCATTCGCCTACATGAATATCTGATCTGTAATCATTTTTAAGAAGACTTTCCTGAAAAAGAAGATACTATGTGTTTTTATCTTTGTTGATCTTTGAAATTCTTCCCATTGCCCTCCAAAGAGCAACCTTCTCTGCTTCTTGGGATCAGTTAGAAGACAACCCACCAAACGAGATGATAGGTGCATCTTATTTATCAGGAAAGCATTTTGGTAGTCTGGTGCAAATGTCTAAATCAACTCTATTGCATTTGAACCAAGGAGCAAGAACTGAGTGTCATTTCTCTCTGTTATTGTTGCAGCTATACCGTTTCACAGCTTCACATATTTTCTGATTTTAAAATGCTCCAACTCCCTCCGTGTACCCCTCAACCTGCAAGATGTTTCAGTGCTTTTGCAAGGGCTTTTGTAAAAGCAGTTGACTGCTAAATGCTATTGAGAGCCATCAGTATAAGTGTGAATATTTGTCTCTTGTTCAGTAAGTTTTTATTATTTAGTGGTACTGCATTTAAATTCCAGCTGAAATGCTTTCATACGCTAAACCAGATCGAGGGTTCTGGGAGGCAAATCCTTTGCAGCTACTTTATCGGTTTCCTTAATGAAGAAAGGTCAGGTGACTGGCAGGTAGAGACAAAATTGTTTGCAACGTGTGATGGTTTCTTGTTCAGTAATCGTATGCTATGTGACATCTGCAGGTGGAGTAACATACTTGTCTTTGCATTTGTTCTGGTGCAGGTTTAAACAATATTTTTTGGAAATGTTGTGTTATGATATTTAAGAAGTATTACCCTTTAGTGCAATGGAGATTTGGTCCACAACGGTAGTGATACGTTATAGTCCTACATTATTAATTGCTATTTAATTTTCTTTTATGATACACAGATACAGATGCATCCCATTGTAGAACAAGGAAGTAGCACACAAATATTACTGCTCTTTTTAGTTAAAAATGTAGGTAGGCAACATGCCATTAGCTAACGTTTAATTCAAAAAGATGAGATTATCCTAATTATACCTATAAGCCAAACAGAATGGTAACATGTTGTTACCTTAGCCACTGACTGTAGTCCTGTGCTTAATGTAAACCCTGAATCTAAGAGTAGTCTGGGTAACTAATTTCATGTGGGTAAATTTTACCTCAAATAATAATTTAAATACATATTTAACATCAGCAGGAGTAATGTACACTTCTAAATCTGGAAGTCTATGGCTATGTTTACACTGGCATCGTAGTGGAAATCAGGACAGGTCTCTTGATGTGAATCTCTCAGCTATCCCTGCTTCTCGTGCTTGGTTCACATCATACAGCAATCCTGAACCATGCAAACTGGATCACTTTTAGACAAAGCTGAACCAGAAAATTTATTCCATGAGAACCCATCTCCTGTGCTGCAATCAGTATGAAGCACTCAGGCCTTGGTACCAGACTAGAGCTAGTCCAAAATAGCACCCCGATACACTTCGTGTAAATTGTCAGCACAAACTGTTTCCCTCAACAAATCTGCTTCTGTTGTGTTGTACTACTTGCTAATGTAGACACAGACTATCTCTACCACGGTTATTACCTCCAGTCCATGTAGTCTTGGCTAAATCCCTTACTAAAGCAAATTTTGCCATTGTCATTTGTATTGCATAAAAAAAGCAATATTTAGCCAAAGATGAAAATGTCTCCAGTGTGTTTTCCAACTTAACCCAGGTGGAATCATGTAAACAATAAATTCTTCATAGCTCTTGGATAGTTGTCGTTCACAGTTTGGACCACACTCTTAAATACTGCATATTTCTATAGTTAATTTACTCTGAAGTTGGTGTTACATTTAGTTACGATAGTACAGACAGCACTAGACCGACACTCTCTCCAAAATAGTTAAATCAGTGAAATGGTTAAACTGCCTGCAAGTACCCCTATTTCACTTAACAGTAACTCTTAGTTTATACTGGTATGAATAAAAGCAAAAGGCTGTGCATATGGCTAAGCAGTGATGGAGGAGCAGAAGCCCAGCTTGAGTATTTTGTGCTGATCTGCCATGTCTAGGTATCTTTCCATTTGGATCATCAGTTGAAATTTATTTAAATTGGGGGGCGAGTAGCGTTTTGATTTTGTGCTTAGTTGCTCTGATGTCTAGGATATATCTTGTAATAGGTAATGCAAGAAATAAAAAGCCTATTCCTTATCTTACATTTTTAACAATTTCAAGGTGAAGGACCTGTGTCTTATACTGATATTTTCGCTCAAAGTTTTGCTCAGATAGCATCTCTCAGTGGAGGTTCAGAATACAAAACATTTATGCCTGTTCTTGAAGTCCTTAAGCAGAACACCAGTGGGAATTCTGCCTGTGTAAAACTGAACAACGGAGCAATATATTACAGCTTTAGGCAAAAGGAACAGTTTCTAACACGTATTACAAAACAAAGAAAAAAGCACTGTTGGGGACATTCATGGGTACTTCTGCTAGGATGCAGAGTTCTGGATTTATACCTCTAATTTTTCAGAGAGTTATGCAGAGTTTTACCTATATAACTCTTTCAAAAGTCAAAGGAGCCATGCTGATAAACTGAAACATGGAGGGATTAGTGTACAAAGAACCTAAGAGTTGAATACATAGCCTATTGCTTTAAGATCACTGTAAATATCAACTAAGAATATGTACTAATTCATGTTCATAAGTTATTACTGTGTTAGTTTCATAGATACGGTAGCATGACTATTATTAGTTTTATTGAGTTTAATGAACTTTACTTTGTATTCCTCTGTGAATGCTCTGAATGCTGCAAACAAAAAAAGCACAACAGTATTTTTTCAAGTTCTCTTGGCGCGATAGCAGTGTCTTCACTATTGTTCAATTTTACAGAATTAGCAACATTTCATCATAAATTGCTATATGAATGACATATCTTTCTTTAAAAGAAGTGTCACTAGGAGATAAAAGCATCTGTGATAAGTCTTGTCTAATCTCATTCATCTGCCTTTACAAAATGCCCCAGACATTTTATGGGAGAATATGCTGCTTTTGCTTCATGCATTGTTTGTATTTAGGGGTGGGGCAGGGGAATAATAGGGCATTTTGCAATGGTAATTGCATCAAACATGTTATTTTTTTCATTATTATTGTATTTGTTAGAAACATTTTGATTTAATTTCTTTTTGTAGGTGAGTCTGTTTGACAATAGCTTTCTTTTTTCAGCTAACCATCTGATTCCACTAGACTAACTTCTCACATTTAGTGGTATTCGTATCAATGTCTCCATATCAGCTGCATTTTAACTTCATAAAAAAGAAAATGTTATTATTAATTTTGTCATACTAGATTTTGCTGATCAACTAAATATTTCTGCACCAATCTACATATTAATATGCATGTTGTAGTCTGTACAATTGTTCAACATCAAAATATCTGTTTAATTTATGTCAAATGTCTGTAAAATAAATGCATTGTTCTCCATTTCAGTCTGATAGAATAAGCAGGATAGTAAATAAATGTGTAAATGAATCATCTGTGTCTCATTTCAGTTCTCTGCATGAAACCACTTTACATTGAACATTGCATATATACCAAAACAATAATCCATAGTGTCTTTAGATTTCATTACTTGACAATATTATACAGGGATCTCTGGCAGACAGTGTGTACAGAAATAAATCATTTGGCTATGCAAATAAAGTCAGAATCCATTATTTTTAAAAAAAAGGAATTAAATACTTAAGGCTTCTAAGCCTTTTTCCCCCCTATTTGTTCAGCATTACTGCTAATTACTACTCACACTATCATAGATACAAGACCTCAAATGACTTTACAAGGGTGAGTAAACATTACTGCCTGCAGGATTGAAAGCAGAAGCATGGAAATATTTAGCAGCCTTTTTTTGGGATAGTGAAGCCTAGGTACCTCAGCCTAATATTCAGAGGTGGTGGATAAACCAATATGTTGTTCAATTTACTAGTAAGCAACAACATAGCTTGGACCCAGCACCGTTTTGCCTGAAGTGAATCAATTATTTTTATAGCTCAAAAACTGTGAAAGGACATGTAAGTTGTCCTGGGAATTATTTTTCTACTTCAAGATAAGTCACAGAAGTAACTAATGTTTTTACAGGTAAAGTTTTGATGCAAATGCAACTATAACAAAGCATCTCTACCATTCAGAAAATAAGGAATATGATTTTCTAATTTTCAGAATATAAAGCTGGTTTTTAATTTCTACGTCTGAACGGTACTACAATGAAATAAAAATGGAGGACCAAACTCGGCCTGTTGGTGAACATGTTAATTATAGTTATTATGACAGACCTTAGAGGCATGCTTTAGCTCCACAGCCCCATTGTGCTATATATACCTCAAGACCCAGTTCGCTGCACTGCAGAACTTCTCCCTTTTCAGCTTTTAAGCTAAGGGTTCCCTCTCAATATATAGCACTGTACATAAACCTAAATTTGTTCCATCTTCCTGTTCTACCTCAAACACATTCCCAATCTTCTCTTTCCTTAAAAACAAAACCCACATCCTTCTTACTGCTTCTTGCAGTCTATTTTTCTTGGCACTGAATAATTGCATTTCAAATAAAGGATTTTGAGTTTTATATATTTTTCAATAACCAAGCAGTTTACAGCTCACAATCTATCCACAGTACCCAAAAGTATCTCCAAAACTGCAGTTCTAGATACGCATTCCAGCTGCCCCATTGTTCTACCCTGCAGCAAGACCTTGGCCTTGTGTAAGTCCTCTGACCCTCCAAATTTTGAGTGCACAGAAAGGAGACTGTCACGCAGGAGAAACAGAGTGGGAGCATCTTCCAATAATTGCCGAGTCTGGAAAGTCAAGGGACCAGGATACACCACCGTAGTTTAGACACAGCTAAAAATCTCTTTGGTCGTGCAATGAGATTAGGAGATCTTTCTGTTCTAGCTATTAAATCTTTTCCCATTTTCTCCTCTCTCTCTATTCTTTCTTGTGGAGCTCATTGCACAGAGATCATACTGACAAAGTACTAAGATGTGTGTAGGTTAGCGTAAAAGCACCACCCTCTAATCTATTCAGAGGAAAATGTCAAGAATTTCTAATATAAATATTAGGAAATAAAACGACCTAAATAGATAGGATATCATTATGTTAAACGTTAATTTACTGTATAGGCAACCATGTTTCTGCTGACTCTCTGAATGCAAATTTTCATTGAGTGTAGAAAAAAATTAATCAAAAGTTGACTAAAATTTGTTCAGACCATTTTTTGGTCTGTAGAAACCCATGTCCATTCTTCTGTCTTAAAGAAAGACAGAAATCGAGGGGGAAAATTTAGACCACGTTGTATTATGTAGCGGGTTGGGTGTTTTTCAAAGGTTTCAGAGTACCTCACAGACCAGAGGCCTCAATTGCCTGCATGGGAAAATGGTGTCTACAAAAAAATTCATTGCTTATCTGTGGTTGACAGCAAGCCAGTTTCCAGGCCCTGGTCCTCTGAAAAGAGTTTGCATACTTAACTCTCTATATTGTAGCTTTCTCCAAATGAAATACCAACTTTTAATGGTCATATTCAAGATTGGTTGTTAATCAAGCTGACTCATTTTTAGCTTGTCAGCCAGTAAACTTTCCCCCAGTAAAATAACTCAAATTACCTTTCAAACAGCACTTTTAGTACTTGCAGGTTTTCATCCAAGCACTGAAATAGCAGCAGACTTAATCTATGGGCACCACAGAACCCACAACTGAAATTACCTTCATAAATAGGCATTGAATTTTCAAATCAGTTTCATGTAAACTGACGCCTTTCAATATTCCAACACTATTTCCTCCTCAGTTGGACACTGAAATGATACCAGAATTGCAAAATATAAAGTTACTTTCTCTTCATCAGTTCATGATAAAAACACTAACCAAAATCATAACTGCATCTTGCAAGAAACACAGAGGGTTTGACTCATATTTTTATTCTGCACTAGAACAAAAAATAGGAACTTTGACACTGTCACTGAAAACCCATAGATCAGGCATAAAAGGCTATCCTCAATTAATGCCCTTCCTTCAAGGGCTTACCTGGCTGTTGGCTGGGGTTGGAAGGGACTGAGCCTATTCCTTTGCCCTCATGGATCACCTCAGGGGACGTGGCCCTCCCTTGGGTCCTGTAACATCCGCAGCATGGTTTCTCAACCAGAGGGAAGCACAGCCTGACAGCACAGACCTGGCATTTGGCCATTTTCCAATACTTGCTTTTAAAACCAGACCGAATTCTGCTCAGTTGTCCCAAAGCCATCATCTCTAGATAACCAGCATTATACAAGAAGCCCTGATTGACCTGAAACCCAATCATAATGACTCAATATCTATGCAAACTCTATGTGCCTGACCCACACCAGGACTTTTTATATTTTGTCTTTATGTTTTAATAAAATCCTACTACTGAACAAGGCACTACGAGCCAATGAAGACTGAGTACTCGCTTTAATGGAAGTTTTATGTATCTAAGTGATTCAAAGTTGAACTCTGCATTTACAAAATTCTTTCTTTTCAGCTTTTTTGGGAAGTACTGCACAAACAAGAAGACTACATACTCCCTGTGAAAATATAAAATAATTGCATTATTGGTTCATAGTAACTAATTTATCAGACGACTTTCACTGTTTAGACGCTCAAAGTTACTGATGCTTGATAGAGTGAAAAATAGACCCTATTAGTCATATGACGACAAAAAAAGGCTGCAGTTTTGTTACCCAACAACATCAAAGGGCCCAGAGGGAACACGAGTTTACCCAAAGCTGCTAACTTGGCTTAAAACTACAAACTGACATTGTCTTAATGAGGATTTTATCTGGCATTAGTTGCTACAGGTGATCTAAGATGTAGTTAAACACATATTTTCTTCTCCCTAATGAAGACATGACCACAAGAAGCAAGGCCAGAGAGACAAAAATATATGTTAATCACCAGTGTGCCTTCAAGTGAATTAATCTGTCTCTTAAAAAACATTTAGTCATGTTGAACTACAATGACTATAAAATACATGTTACATGTAGAAAGACCAAACGTGAACAGCACAGCAAGGAATAAATTTTCAAATTATAATAAATATTAATGTTTTGTTATTTCTCACTCTCCTTCCTCACGTTTTCTACAGATTATCATCCTTCCCACGCTGGAATCAACACAGCAACAATTTATGCTAATCCCTACTAAAGTACCATTTAGGTATTCCTACTGCAGAAAAAATCAGGTCAAGTTATGTTATCACTCACTTATTTGAATTCCTAATGAAACTAGTTTCACTTCACAAAAGAAATCCATTTTTCTGATTTGCTCTCTTATGTTACAGTTTTCAAATGGTGACTTGCAGTTACTCTTCAGAATCTCTTCCCATATCAATTTGTTTTCACTAGATGGCAAGAGATGAGCTGTCGACTGTGAAGTAAGTATCAGTACAGTATCCATATCCATGCTATTAAAGTTAAAAAAGCTTCTTAAGAGATTATTACAACTTAGTGCATTCATTAAGGAAAAGAGTTCAAAGCGAACTTTACTCCGGTTAGGCTCTGGGTAATCCACAGTGCAAAGAGTCACTGTGAATGCCGCAACTGCAGGAAATGTTTCTACCTTATTAAACACTAAGGCATCCAACCATAAAACACAGATCCATAAAGAAGTAAAATTCATTAGCTCACCCACTCAAGGAACTGCCTGTATTTAGCACCTTTTCCATTTGAATCTTTTACTGTTGATGGTTTAATGATTTTTTTAAAATATATAAAGAAGCAGGCCTGATTGTACCAAAAAGAAAAGAACTGTGTCTTCAGTTCTCCAGTCCCTCACCAGGATGCTACGTGATAGAAACATTTTGTATTTGTGTCTCATCTTCCAGTGGCAAGTCCGATGACCATTTGAGCAAGTGGCTCCACATACATACACATACACCCAAACACCCCTACACGCACGGAGCATGCGTGGAGTCTGGCACTGCCTTAGCACAGCAGCCTGCAAACCAAAACCACGCAATGCCTCGCCTATGTGCTATGATACAGCTGCCGTCTAAAGAGGTTTCTCGGTTCACAGGCATAGCAGAAAGGAGGATCTCACAGTTCTCACAGCTCTAATCCACAGCTGAACCAAAAGAAGTTGTACACCAGGACATTATTTTCCACGCTTACAGAAAAATGGAAGTGTTAACATCTCCACATCACTGAGATTGCTATGAGGCTTATATACCTGGCAGTAAATTACAGCATATGTAGATTAGAATAATTCAATTCTGGCATGAAATGTTACATCTCCAAAACAAGCAGTTTCTTATGGCAGCAACAGTAGAACTACTGCTTTAATTAATACCTCTCTTGGTGGCCTGACACACTTCCCCCCTTCCTTCTCATCAGGACTACATAAGCAATGCCTGTTTTAATCACTTCAAGCGAGTTCCATGAGTATTTTTACTTTAATAAGGACTGGAGAAAAGCTCTATTTTTTCCATGAGATATTGCAAAACTAAACTGAAAGCTACCCACATTTCTTGGGGAGGACAAAATAAGATTCCCAGTAATAAAAAGAAATAAAGAGCTTAGTACATACAAAAAAAAAAAAATCAATCCTATAGTGTTAAATAGTAAAAGAAAAGAGTAGCTATTGTTTTCAGGTCTAAGCCCTCCTTCTCACCCACAAAAATGAACAAAGAAAAAACAAATTTAAAGAGGCATCACTGTATAAATATGCAGCTATCGCTGCTTTCTGTGACAAAAGTTTCACTTCAGTATTTCCCCACAGTTACCAATGAAAGTGATTTTTGGATGATCAGCATGTCTTGTTCTCCTTGGAATTTCTAATCATGACTTCTGCAGAATTAAATCACAGGGACTGTCAGCGATGTATCCAGAGCTCTGAATGAATAAAACTGTAATTCCAGGAGTGTATTAATGTTGCGAATTAATTGACATTCATTGTGATATATCTGATCACGGCAAACGACTTTGTTACTGTGCATGTGTTCAGAGGTATTGCCTGTCACAATAGCTATTTAAAACAGCGTTAAAAACATAATGAAGTCTACCACCCTCCCACTTTTAAATTTTAAACAACAGTAAATGATCCCCCTTTCTTTTGGAAGCTTGGGTTGATAATAGTACCAGATTCAGTTTCATCCGCTCAACTGAATCTCAAATTTCTGGTTTTCTGGTATTAACTACAACTCATCTTCTCTGTCACTTTTACACATATACAAGTAAGTATTTCTCTTTTTAATACTGTCACAATATTTGAAGTTGTTGCAAGCCCGTTCTCTTTCTCATACAATACATACAATGTTCAGCTAATCAGTAGAGCCAGAGAATCAAATTTACAAGACCTTTTTTCACACTGAGAACTGTTTCAAAGGTGTTAATTCCTAGTGCCTGGCACACTAAGTAAAATAAACAAGCACATAAATAAATTATTACTTCTAAACAAGCAAAGTTTCCAATAGATGTCTAACAATCTTTTCATGAAAATATAGTTACCTAAGCTGAAATTGTGTATCTCAAAAATAATTCCACAGAAAACAGTGCCAAATGCCAGTCATTACTCACTATACCAGAGATACCAATATCCGGCCAGTGATTCAGGGATTCATTCTGCACATCTTTACCAGGCAATTTTCATTTACATAAAATGTAATCCATAAAGATCATTTAAATTCATTAAAGCATGTAAACATCACAGATTTGTTTAATTGATTTAGATGCCTTGATATTAGCCAAGGAGAATTCCATATAACTTCATCAGGAGTTTGGCATATGGGCTGTACGAGCTTATCCCTCCTTCAAACAAGAGACATCAAGTAAAGTCAAAGCATGAGAAGTATTTGCCTCTTGGTAGTAAAATGGACTACGGTCAGTGCCATACAACATGCCAAGTTGCCATTCTTCTTCCTAAGGGGAGTCTCACGCAGTGTGCTAAAACATTGGTTTGACATTCAGAGAGGCAAATGTGCCAATGGACATGGCTGGTGATGATGGAGTCAGCTACATCGTCTTTTACTCTATTTGAGTCTTTAATGTAGCTCTTCAGCTGGGTCAGAATAAAATACCTATCAATTCCTTTTCTGTGTGTGAATCAATCTCAGCAAAGGGGAGGAGACCCTGCTGAGTTCATTATACTGAATACAATAACACATTCGTCTCTAAGACTGCATTACATTAACTGAGAATAATGCAACCTTTATTCTTTCATACATGTATTACCTTAATGAGCCATTAAAATGTCTCGTATTTAAAGCATACAATGAGATCTGTAGTTTAAGCTTCAGAAATCATCCAAATATCTCAGAAGTGCTAATACCACTTTCAACAGGAGAAATCTAGCCTTTTGTTTATTTTTAAATTCCCCTTTTATTCTATTCCATAAAATGCATTTATTTACAAAGAAAGCGGGAGAAATCTCCAATACTGAATCAAGTAACGGAAAGGCAAATTGGGAACATATATGTCGGATAATACCCTGCTCCTGGTCAGGTACAAGGAAATTCCACTCATTTTCTCTTACACTTCCTCTAGTTAATTAATCAGAAACTTCTCCCTTTCACACTGATAAGAGTTCCTGTCCTCTTGGAAGCAACAGTATGCATCCACAAAGGGACCGTGTGCTTCTGCAGTGACCTCCCGATCTCCCAAACAGGCTCTCTCATGCCGAAGTGTTGGGTTTAGACCTCACCATGGAATTCCCCGGCACTTACACGGCCTGTGACTGCAGACAAGGGAGCCATCGGCTCAGCCTTGCCACTTTTGCCTGCAAAGCCCAAACCATTTGAAACCACAGCAGATGCACGCCCAGAGGATCAAGGAAAGGCAGAACACGGTAACTATTGCCTATTGCAGACCAACCTCACACATTCTATTTTTCTCTTCTCAGAAATTTACCGCATCTAATTGCTTCCATATGATTGGCTCAGGAACAATATCCATAAATCTGTGAAACGACTATATAAAATTATGCTTGCATCATCTTGGCACACTCATAAACAATATCCTTCACCGAATGGAAAGTTACTGCCAGTAATTTTAGACAGACACGATTTTCTAAATTCTGTTATTTTTGAGAGCATTCTATTAGAACTCTGGTCTGATCCTTTATTTGTATACACGATGAATAACTTCAGTAACATTCTTTTAACACAACTTTTGAGGCTCTGTTACTTTGATTCTTCCATCATTCTATATTGCATAACTATTACCATTGAGTTAATTTAATAAGGTATAATAGAGTAAAGCAGTATTTTGGCTGATTAAATGTGTATTAAAACATCTCTTTCACCCTTGTTCGAAAGTAACTGCATATAATACTATATAACTGCTATTATAACTAAATATGTTTCATGGTTGTGAGGATTTTAATGTATCTCATTCTAAAGTCTACTAGTTCAATTGGTCTCATGGCTCAGCACTCCTAGTAAGATAAAAAAACATATGCTGTAACACTCAGGAGAAATTACAGCTTGTAAGCCAAGAAGCAGTTTTTTCATGCAACAAAAGAGTGTGGTACAACAGGCCTGAAAAAGCTCCGCAGCTTTGAAAGTGTGTCTTTTAGGCAGAAAAGACAGCTAAAGGACAAACTGGACTAACACCACAAAAACTTCAGTAAGTGAAAGGGACTTTGGCGTTTTCAGTGCACAACAGCTTTTTTCCACCTCACTAGCTTCTCTGATAAGTATTTTTAATAGGTCTCTATTCTGCGTGAGGTTAAGGTGAAAATATGTAAGACCAATTCACACAGGGATCTAAAAGGAAGGCCTTCAGAACAAGGAAACTGCTTCATTTTCGTATTGTTTGTGGAAAAAAAACAACGAAGGAGTTTTGGGAGGACTCTAAAACTGCTTTAGTGCTAGAACGTATTCCAAAACACTGCATTTGGGGCAACAGTGAAAAATATTCATTAGTGAGGCAAATAGTAGTAAGAAATGCCACTGGTTCTCAGCATATTTTTCCAATAAATAAGTAAATAATTTTTAAAAGTACTTAATCTAACACTGTTGCAGTTTATAAACTTTCACTAACCTGTCATAGCAGCTGAAGAACCTCTGCATTCTGGCAGGGCATTCAGTCATGCCCACTTAAAATAAAGTTCAAGTTCAGGCTACCCATGACTTATACCCATATTTTTCCTTTTCCCATATTTGTATCCATATAAAATCCATAAAATAATTGGAGAAAATGCATTTATGTAACATTAATACTCAGTTTAAAAACATGCAAAAGATGTATTCCCAGTAGGCATACGCAAACAAAGCACATGTGTATGACACACCAAACGCATGCTTAATTGAAGATTAATGCATAATGATCTCACTTTTTATGTCTGCCTAGTTCATGTCATGACTTACATTAATTTGAGACTGTCAGCAGCCTGGCAAAGCCTGCCACAGTTTGGGGCTTGCTATTATCCTGAAGAACTATCACGCAATATGGCAAGTAACAGCAAATTTGCCCAGTCTGAAGAATTAACGTCCTTGAAGTTGTTATTGTAGATACACGTGCAAACACGCGTCTGTCAGCTTACTACAACATAAGCTTACTACTATTGCAAAACATTGTCCCTTTCAAAGTGCAAATTTAAATCTTATATTTTATTAATAAAGATGTGCAAATAGATGACCTTTTTTATCTTTAAATTATGTACTTTCTTCTCTGTTTGACCTCAATTTATTTATGCCACAGCAAGACTGCTGCGGGTGCATTTAACGTGACCACAGGAGTCAAAGGCAGAAAAGGCCTACCAGTTGGCTCACTTTGCTCTTTGATATCACACTGTTCATCCCAGGAGTAAAGTTAAGCTCACATTAAAGCCTTTCACCTTTTCACCTTGACCTGGGGGTACTGGTCAACAGCCGGCTGAACATGAGCCAGCAGTGTGTCCAGGTGGCCAATAGCATCCTGGCCTGTATCAGGAATAGCGTGTTCAGCAGGACTAGGGAAGTGATCATCCCCCTGTACTCAGCACTGGTGAGGCCCCACCTCGAGTACTGTGTCCAGTTTTGGGCCCCTCACTACAAGAAGGACATTGAGGTGTTGGAGCAAGTCCAGAGAAGGGTAATGAAGCTGGTGAAGGGTCTGGAGCACAAGTCTTACGAGGAGCAGCTGAAGGAACTGGGGCTGTTCAGCCTGGAGACAAGGAGGCTGAGGGGAGACCTTATTCTCTCTACAACTACCTGAGAGGAGGTTGTAGCGAGGTGGGGGTCGGTCTCTTCTCCCAAGTAACAAGCGATATGACAAGAGCAAGTTGCCTCAAGTTGTGCCAGGGGAGCTTTCGACTGGATATAAGGAAAAATTTCTTCACTGAAAAGGTCATCAATCACTGGAACAAGCTGCCCAGGGATGTGGCTGAGTCACCACCCCTAGAGGTATTTAAAAGACATGTAAATTTAGTGCTGAGGGACATCATTTAGTGGTAGACTTGGCAGTGCTGGGTTAACAGTTGTACTTCATGATCTTAAAGGTCTTTTCCAACCTAAGCTATTCTAAGATTCTGTGATTCATCATATCTACGAAAAGACTATTTCACCCTCAGTCAAGTCTCAGACAAGAAAACTGTTCTGCCCTTCAGCACTAGCCTTAAGTTCATCTCACTGTAGACTACCTTCGTTCTCCTTAGGTTTAGCATTTTAAAATGTACAAAGGATTGCCTTCTCAGATAGATGCACTCCACACTCCAACCAGTTCAGCCCCTCTTCACATTTCATCCCGGTCTTCATTGCCAAGTTGAGGCTTCCGCTTGCCAGCTTCCAGGCTCTGCAACACTGACATCTTCCCCTTCCTTCCTCCGGCAGCCTTCCCTCTCCAGAATCCACGTGAAATCAGGCTTCTTGTGGGAAAGCCCTCCACCTCCCGCGTGCATGAACACCTACGCTTTGCCTTTTAAGTCTCCCAGAAACCAGGGAGGGACATGGCAGCTCTCACGGCCACCTGCTCCCAGCAGAACACCCCTTCAACTTTCCAGCCTCTGACACCAAAATACACTGGTATTCGTATGGCTACACCAAAGTTCCTCAGGACACAGCGACCGCCGGGGACAGCTCTCAGACGACCAGCTGCCAGCCGGGCCACGGCCCACACCTTCCCGAACCCCCCGGCACCGCCTGGGCCGCGCCACGCCGCTCATTCAGCTCCGCGGTGACAGGGGCTCCCACAGCCCCACGAGCCACCGCCCGACACGCTCCCGCCGCCCGGCGGCCCACGCGCACCAACCGCCCGCCAACGGCCGCGCCGCGCGACCGCCGACATCACCGCCGCACGCAGCCCCGCCTCCTCTCCGGTCTGAGGCGCGGCACGGCCCCGCCCACCGGCGGAAGTGACGGCGGCCGGGGCCGGCGGGAGGCGGCCGCGCTGAATGGCTGCCGCCGGGCAAGGGGC
>VXBO01009521.1:243985-294868 GCA_013400135.1 Rhinoptilus africanus
CACTTCGGGGAGGGGGGCGCGGCGGAGTTCCGGCGGTGGAGGGACGTGGCGCAGGGTGAGGTGGGGGGGCCGGGGCTTCCGAAGGGGGGGCCGGGGCTTCCGAAGGGGGGGGCCGGGGCGTGCGGCTCTCAAACCGCTCCGAAGGCAGTCTGCAAAGCCTGAGGGGGCAGCTTTCTTTAGCGCACTTGAAAAGCCTGCTAAAGCTCCAACGGTGCTTCTGTACTTCTTTTTCCGTGTAAGCGCGTTTCATACGTGCTTGTCGCCTTTTAATGGTCGTCGTCACTAGCGTTGAGGGGGTTTTCAGCTCATTTGAGGACTTCAGAAGATTCCTAGAATAGAGGGTACCCTGTTGAGGCCATTTAATGGTATCAGCAACATCTGCGCATGGTGATAATAAAAGGGTGCAGGCTGGATTTTTGTTGGCTTGTTTAATCTACTGGTGTTCGAGTTTAGCGTGCAATGGCAGCTCTGCTGGGGTAGGATAAACACAGTCTGGGGGAGTTTACATGTTTTGGTAGAGTGAGACCAGGGAGGGAAGCAAACTGAACTGTTCCAAGAAAACAGTGGCTACTGAGGGATTAGGGGACTGTAGATCCTTAAGTCACTGGTTCACTTCTGGCTGGAAGGACCAAGACCCTGATGAAATGCCATGCAAATGACCTGTGTTGTGGAAGTTGAGAGCATCTTCCCCCCTCTGAAGGGGAGAGAAGTGAAAGAGAGCATCTGTCATTCGTTTTAGTGGCGAGCCTGGCCCAAACCACAACAAGGGTGAGGACTTTTAGGTGAATAGTTTACCACCAATGCTTGTTTTCATCTATAGTCGTGATTCTATAAAGCTTGAATGTATAATATGGTTGCCTGTACACCATCAACAGTTAGTGCAGCTGAGGCCTCAGATGATGAGAGTTCAAAGGTACTGAAAAGTTGGAAGAGGATTTAGTGAAGAGATGTAAGCATGTTAAAAACCAGAATAGAATTACTTAAATACACAGAGTTCCTTGAGTTTATGTTCAGGGTTATGGTAGAAGACTAGTAGTATTTCAAGGAACTGTAGTCTAGCAGACAAAGGTGGAATGAAGTTTGGTGACTGTAAAAACCTGTATTTAAAATGAGAGATACTTAAGAGTGAGGGTAGTTAACAAATGGAAGAAAAAGTATAGGTCTCAGGTAAATTTGATGCGTTTATGATGATTTTTTCTGTTAGAAATAATTTCCTTGAATATACCAGGTTAGAGCTTTTGGGGATTTTTTTGTGTGTGTGTTCTTGACTCAAGTAAATGCAATAGTATGCCTTGTTTAAACTTTTGCAAAGAATGGAATACAGTGGCATGCAGAATGATTATTAAGGTGATTGATATCAGAAATTGTAAGAGGTAAGAAATCTAAAGATAAAGTACACTGAATGGGAGGCTGCTAGATTAAATTATTAATGGTGCTTCTTTGTGTTTGGCCTTGGGACTATGGCTCAGTGGCAGAATTGTACTGAAACTTCATGAAGACATAAGTGGGAAGCAGAGACGCTGTTAACAGAGAAGCAGATTATAATATCCCTGAGAGGAACACAAAGAGTTTTGAGGACTGTATTAGTGAAAAAACTTAACTAAATTGTACGGAGTGCAAGGTCACATGGAATGTCACATGGAACTGGGAACTAATAGCAAATTTGGAATTTGTTCTAGCTCTGTTCAGCAACAAAGAGTTGGCCATATTAGTGCTATAAGGTTACACAGTCGGAAGTGTAAAAGTCAATGAGAAAAGCTAAGCACAGTCATAAGACCGCATTAGAAAAGTGGCTGTATTATTTTATTTTTCATAGAAATATAGAACTATTACTCTTGCATATGTCAGAGACCTTACTGAAATAATGA
Organism: Rhinoptilus africanus; assembly: GCA_013400135.1. Lineage (NCBI taxonomy): Eukaryota > Metazoa > Chordata > Aves > Charadriiformes > Glareolidae > Rhinoptilus > Rhinoptilus africanus. The sequence continues at coordinate 245,854 of VXBO01009521.1, forward strand.
TTGGCTGTCAACAAGAAGGTCAGTTCAAACTGAAGCAAGTGCAGAAAGGTAGGAAGGCTAAGGGAACAAGACGAGTTATTTTATAAGAAAATAAATAATATTTCTGTGTAACTCGGTACACTGCCTAGTAGAAATAGCTAGGATACTTGGGATTAAGCATTTAAAGACAGCATGGCAAGACAGACATGCCTTGCCTACCTTATTTTGCCTTGATGGGATATTATGGTCTGTATACCTGAACTAGCTTGTGTAGGTATCTACATGGCAAGGAACTAGATTTGGAAAATTTCTAATGAAAGGCTAAGACAAGATACATTTGAGTGGCCATAGGAAGGAAGGCAATTTATGATTGAACAAATTAATAGAGAAACTGCCTTGGAGATGAGGAGGGAGAACAGCCTAGAAAAGATTGTAAGTCAGTGTCTCTTTCTGTTTGTCTGCATTACTTGTGAGTAATTGCTGCTAAGGAACTGGTATCCACACAGTAAAGACTTCAGGGTTTCTTTTTCTTTGGACTAGCTCTAAAGGAATTCAATTTGTGTACTCAAGACTAGTCCATTGTACAAACCAAGCACAGGAAGTTGCTTTAAAAATAAATCCCTGCTCTGAATTAAAGCACTGATGTAGGTGTGCCTTAAAAGAATAGAGCAAGCTGAAAAATCTCGAGCAATTTGTTAAGATGACCCCTTTTTTGAATCATTCAGCTACAGTATTCTTTCTGCCTAATCCGAAAATTTCCAAGCTCTGGCTCCATCTTCAGGGCATGATGATGGTGCTTATCTATATCACTGAAATCTGTTGTCTGCTGTGGAAGATGCATGGATTTGTAATTATGAGTGGCACTTTACTGCTGTTCTAAGTAATGTTCTTTTTCTACTTCCTGTTTTCACTGTAGGAAGTAAAAGCACTTGTATAACCTGTCCTCACTGAAGGAGTTATAAACATGTTCTCCAAATGAGAATATCCTGCTTGATGTTAGCTTAGGTAATTATTTGGGACTCTTTAATTACTTTGTAGTTTCATGCTTATCCATTGTTCACAGGAGACGCATCATAGGCTAATTAAGCAAATAGACTGAGTACTTCCAAGTAAATTAATGTGTTACATGCTATAGTTGTGTCCTTGCAAAACTTGGGGGTCCCATACTCCAGAATCCTGGCTTTTGCTAGGGTGACACTGAAATGTGTACGCGAACACTTCCTGTACTAGGGTGTTCAGTCTGCAGCTTAGGTAAGTCACTTGACACGTTCTTCACTTTCCATTTTGAATGTTTCCGTATTATGCTGTGAAGGTGAATTACTATATCCAGCACATTAGTATATGAAGTTCACAGTAAACAGCATGATGGAAATAAACTTACAATGGCTCCCATTCTAAAATATATAATAATCCTTGTGACCTTCCAACCTTGAGGAGGATTCCCCTTGTAGATTTGTGTTTCTGACTAAGCTCTCCTTATAGCTTTTAACGGCTTTTGGTCTGTCGGTTGCTGTAGCAACATGTTCTACCAGTCTGCATGCAGATTATGTTTTGTGGGCATTCCACAGAAATGTTCTCTGGATCACACAGTTGTCTTTCGTAGTAAGCTGCTAAGCAAAACAAAACTTCATTTATTTCTGTAAGATACTGTGGTCTTCTAACTGGATGAATATAAGCCTGGGATGCTTCTTACCACTTCTAGGTTACTGTTGTGAACTGCAAGAGGGAAAGGTTTTTCTAGTCAAATTCTTAAAGATTATTTAAGTTCTTTTAACATAGAATACTACTAACTAAATGTGCTTCATCAGTTTTCTAATGAATTAGAAATTTTTATTAAAGTCTGGTAACACGGTGTCTAGTATATTTCTAGCCACACTGTGGCAGTGCTGGAGCAAGACTGACTTAACTTTTCTCTTCTTTTCCAGCTCTTATTAATGGCCTCTCCAAAATACCTACACATCAGAAGAAAACGGTGTATCTCTGTCAGCTTTTGATAAGAATTGAAAAAGGAAAAAACCTCGGTAAATGCTCTGATTCTTTTTTTTTTCCACTTGTTGTTTAAATAGATTTGCATGGACTTGTGCAGAGGTGTATTAGGTAGGCTTTCACATACATATATACATACATATTACTATACATATATATAAAAAATCAAAATTACCGAACTCTGCATTTTGGACTGTCTATATTCCACAAGTTACTGAGCTGTATGCAGGACTAGTGTTATTCTGTGCTGACTGATATAGCTGCTTTGAGTTTGAATGACTGTATGCTTCTTAAATTACGGGTCTTTTCTTGCCAGAGTAGCATCAGCAAAAGAAATACACTGGAAAAAATTTACTAGCTCTTAGTGAGCAATATTTGCAAGTTTAAAGGGCAGAATGTGTGTTTCTTTATGCACGTGTAACTCTAGAGGTTAAAGTAGGACAGACAGTAGGAATAAGAATGTGGATTAAAAGGATGTCTACCCTTATTTCTTACTATAAGAACTGTAGCTGTAAGACTTTCAGCTGGCAGCAGGTCCTTAGGACTCTTACTCACTACCACGTCTGCTGTTTGGCTGCACTCACAACTTGCTGGTTTGGCCAAGCTGATTTTTCTTCCGTGCTCAAGTTTCTGGAAGACTTAACTTACTTGCTGCAAGTTTTCACTGCTTGATAAAATTCATTGGAATTTAAGGACTTCAAAAAGCAGTCTTGCCAGCATAAGCATGGAAGAAAAAAAGCACATTCTAGCCTAGCAGTGCAACAAAGGCTTGTTTTTATAAAATGAAATTTCTTATGTTGCTTATCAGGTAATAACACTCTTCTTGATTTCGTTCAACTTGAGAATCAAATTCTAATATTAAAAATAGTTCATCATATACAAATTCTGAAACTTTTCTGATAATGCTTTAAAACTATATTTATTGTATGTAACACTTGGAAAGATGACTTCAACGTGTGTTTATCTGTCAGTGTAGAGAATGACCTATGTCGTGAGGAAGATTGCATGTGCTGAGTAGGTATTGCATCAGATGTAGTTGCACAGTGTACATGGAAAGCTAATATATTATATAGTAGCTTTTGTAATTCTTTTCCAGTTATTAAAATACTTAAGCTGTACTGAGCCTTAAAACAGAGTAGGCTGTTTCACATGCCAGCTCTTTGAGTTAAACACTTTGGTTTTCATATTAAAATAAACTTAATATGAAGTGTCATATTAATTGATTGAAACAGTAATTAGAGTAACACAGAAGGGGTAATTTTAAAAATATGAATATATACATATAATACTATTTAAATTTTTTGTGTTTGTCTTTTACTGTAGTGGATATCAAGTTATTTTTTTTCAGTGTTGCCTAATTGTTTACCTTTTGTCTGAAAAATACTTACTGTATGGAATAAGAAGATAGAGATTCTGCTATAATGTCATATAAAATGATGGAATAAATGAGGTGGTAGTTCAATGAACATCTTAAGCTAAGCAGGCAGTGCCATGGGGGGAAAAAAAGGAGTTGTGCACCTGCCAGCTCCTACTGCATCTGTTATATTGGCACACTCACTTGTGCAGATGTGCAATGGCTGGACTGGAAAACTGTTTGTAGAGTGTTGAGGGGGTGGTTATTTGGCTGGGATAGATTTCTGCCAGAACTGGTCACTGATCCTGTGTGCTGGGAGTCTGCACAAACCTTGGTGCGGGCCCAGTGGTATAATGATACAGGAGGCTGCTTCTGCTTTTTCAGTGAAACTCCTGTTTTGGTCTGTTTGAATTTCCCTCTGTTAAACCCCTTTCAAATATAAAAAAAAATAAGACATGAAAATACAGAGATAGACTCAGGAAAGAAACACTTAGGATAGTGGTTATATTACAAAATTAACGGTATCAATACCAAATGCTTTGATATCTGATGCCAAGCTTAATGTAAGACTATTATTAATGTCAGCTCAATGATGCTAAACTTAGCACTGTTGCAAGTGGCATTTTATGTGTCTGCTAATTATTGTTCCCTTAATATCCCTTTAAAATGCAACAGTAATGTTATTAGGAAGAGCAGGAAGAACCAGTCTCTGAAAAGAAGGCACTGACATCAGGTCTCTTAAACACAAATGAAGAGAGAGACTGAAAATTATCTGAGGAGAAATTAATTGAAATTATGTATGTACATATTACTGTATTGTGTATAAATAATGTAATACATTTTGCTTTATTAATTAAGGTTTTTTAATATCCTTTTCTTTTTTCTTCCCCCTGCACCTTCCCACTCAAGAATGCTGTTTTGAAAATGATCAAAGAATTTCACCTTTGGAATCTGCTCTTTCTTTCTGGACTTTACTTGAAAAGGAAGAAATTAAACTGGAAAAGCTTCATGAAGATATTCGTCGCTTGATTCAAATTCAGGTCTGCATGACTTATTCAAAATGCTTCAGGATGCTACCTATTAATTCTGCTAAAACAGCACTCCTTTTAGAAAAAGCTAGGGCTATTAGCAGGCTGAACTGAATTTTTAAAGTTTGTTGTATTTTCAAGTACAGAGTAAATAGATTTGTACAAGGGATCTTTTCCCATCTAAATTGTTTCCTGTTTGTCCCAGTTCAAAATTGTTTCAAAAGTTGCCAATCAGAAAAAAATGAGATATCAATTGAGATATCAATTTCAAAATACTACTATCTTGAGCTTTAAATTTATTATGAATAGTGCTTTTTTTTGTTCAAAAATAATTCTTTGTACTAGAAAACTTTTGATTTCAAAGAGAAATGTGTAAAAACATGTCAATGGCTACTGGAACTGTGAAAGTCTTTCAGGGAAAGATGAAAGCAATACTTAGTAGGTAAATATGGGATGTTTTGCATCAGTTAGGGTCCTTTTAAATGCCTCACAGAGAGGTTTTAGGCCTTTATACATGAGACTTAATATTACTTCAGAACTAGCTGTTGCAACAAGAAAATTGTTGGTAATCCTTACATATATAATCCTCTGGATTTTGGAAGTCTTACAAAACTGTAAAAGTGTGACTTCTCTTGGTTTTTTTCCTGAATCTCACTTGAAATGTATTTCAGCATATCTTGTAATTATATTTGTTGTAGATTATAGCAGTCCATATGGAAAATGGGTATTTCAAGGAGGCTGCTGAAGTTCTTGAAAGGCTATTTACAGACTCGGAAACAGATAAGGTAGTAACTTGCTTAACTTCCATTAATCCCTCCCTTTTTCAGAGGAGAAGAGGGTGACGGGTTTACAAAGATAGCAAATGCTACATACTTAGCTTTGTCCTAATTAGTGCCTATGCAGTCACTTAAGACACCTGTGGCACTTGTAGATAAACAGGAGACTTGTAGCTATGGGACTGATAGAAATAACAGGTGATTCGGGGGAGTGAAATTCTAGCAGCGGTTGTTCTTTACTGTGGGCAGCATCAGTCCGGACTTTCCCACTTCATATGAGGGGTGAGGTGTCCCTGCTGATTCTGGGAACTTGATATGGCTGTTTTCTCAGAGCAAAGACAGTATAAACATGCTGGTAGAGACATACTAACTCCCTAATAATCAGTCTGCTGACTTTTTCTGAAACATAGCAGTGCACTCTTTGTCATCTCTGATGAGCGTTCTACATATGGAAGCATCACAGGGAAGGAAAGCTCATTAGCATCTGTAGTATACAGTGGATATTATTATGCCTCTATCTGGAAAAGATAGCATATGTGGGTCTGGCCACCTCCTGGCTTGATGTTGACTACGTCATTCAGAAAGATGCAAGTTTGAGTGCATATCTCTTTAAAATAATAGAAAGTGCAGGCAGCTTAATTTGCTGGGATGGTGAAAAGAGCAAAAGGACTGCAAGGAAAAAGAAGAAAATGCGAAAATGCTGCCTCTATCTTCCTCTGGTATATTAGGACACACGTTCTATGTAAATAGCAGCATGTGTGTAACTTATTCTTCAGATACACTCCTCCTTCAGAGGACTCAGAGAGTGTAGGTTGCGGTAATAGTATCCAAATTCATAAATAAGAACACAGCCTGTACACAGAAGTTAATTCTTGGCTATATTGGTCTCTCTAAGATTGAGTGGCTGATAGACAAAATGTGAAGCTGGAATTATCAGTATTGATGTGTCCTTAATGCAACTCTACTGAATAGTCCTTTCCTTGAACACTATTGTCGTGGTTTCAATGGCAGTCTTTTCGAGGCAGCAAATGAGAAAAGAGAACCCAGTAATGAGTGGCCTTTTCTTGGTGTTTGTGCTCCATTGACAGCCTTGCTTTCAGCGTTATTCATAAAGTGAATGAAAATGAGGATCTCTAGTAAGGTACACAGGTAAATGCTGTGCTCAGCATTTACTGAGCACATAAACTCCTGGTATTATGCCTAGTTAACTTTAGAACCCTTTCAAAGTGGAGCATGAAGCTGTATAAGCATATTCAGAAAACTATATAATCATCATGTTTAGCTTTGTGTATGCCCTTTTTAGCATAAATGCCAAGTTTACTGCAGGTTATATTTTTGTGTTGTGTAAAGCTGTGCTTTTCTTAGCCTTTAAGGGTGAAGCTGGCAACTGTCATTAAAAGCAAGGATCCATATCTTCCCCTTCTCCAAACCTTCAGTTACAGTCTTTTGATAAGCAAAATCAAGTCTTATGTTGAACTTTTCATGAAAGAAAATGAAACTAACTTCTTAATACAGGTATGTCAAAACTATTTATCAAAACAATTTACAAAACTTATTTCAAAAGAGATACCGGATAAGATTAAATAGATTTATACTTTCAAGAGTTGTTTATACAATATTCAGTTATTGTATTGGGTGAAAAGGAAGCTTTATCTTCCTTTGGATTATCTTATTAATTAAAAAGAGCTTGAGTATATGCTTAGGAGAAAGTAGGAATTAAGACTCCTCTGAAATATCTTTTGTCAATGTCTTTTCCGCAACTGTTTTGTTACTGTAAGCCGGCGATTCAGGACTCTCTGACTCAATTTTGGAGTGTTAGAAAGCAGGCATTCTTTATTGCAGCGCTGGGCGCACAGGGGATCACTCCACCTAGTGTGTGCTCAAAGTTGCTCAACTACAAAGGTTATAAGCAATCAGAATATACATATTAATCATGTTTCCCAGAAATTATTTACACACTCATATTATTACCTAAAACTCATTAATATATGTAAATGTCCTTGATGCATGTGCATCCATGTCCATTGGTGATCTTCCAGAGTCCTCTGGTGGTCGGTGATGGTCTTCCCCACCAAGTTCACTGGTGAACTCGATCATTGCAGGTAGTCAGTTCGTCTTTTGGCTTAGTTTGCAACTGGCTTATTCTAGCATCTCTCCCTATTTATTCTACTCGAGGATACAATGTCTCAAGACTTCCTTTTATCCACTAAACCCAGGAGATGTTTAACCCATCCACTTACAAAGCACTTCAAACTTAGCTGCATTATTCCAGTAAGGAGGGGACCATATGTTCTTTTTAACTCAGTATCGCTAAGGCCTGAGGGGCCTTCCACCCCAGTGTTTTGTGCTGTTCAGGGATACTGTGTCACCGGCTACTGTATCAGTTTTGATTAGAAAAATAGGAGACAGTCATAATTAGAACGAGGTCTGTCATTAGTGTATGTTTAAGAGAAGCAGTTCAGATCTGAGACTCCTTAAAAAATAATTTAACTATATATTTAATGTTTATTTAGTTTAAGTCTATATGACTTCTCATACTAAAACTAAGAGATCAAGACCTGTTAATTTGGCTTTAGGAATGACAGGGGAGTTAGGAGATAGAAAACTATTATTGCTGTTTTCCTGCAAATAAAAAAGCGCCTTACAAACCATCTTGCTCAAAAGTGTTTTAAAATTGGCAAGAACAACATTCCTCCTATAGTTCATCTTCAGGAGGATTGTAAAGAATTTCTCCTGTGTTTACTTCCTATAAAAAAAATATTGAACTACTCAATTACAAAAGCACAAACATCTAAAGGTAATAAGAAGCAAATTATAAATAAACAAACCTGAAGTTCCTCTGGGGTTTTCATTTTCTTACCAGAAAGAGAGACTAGAGAACTTATTAAATGCATTCAAAGTATAATACAAGGAATACCTTTTAATGGTTTTGCTTGACTGTCAGTTTCAAGTTTATTTTTCAAGGCTGTTTCTCTGAATCTCTAAGGAGAGATGGAGGTTTTGGAGAAGGCCCAGAACTCCATATTAGTACCTAGGCCCTCTCTGCAGCCCCCCCAACTGCCTGCACTTCTGTCCTACTGTCTGCACCAGTGTTGCAGATCTTACTTCTGAAATCTTTACTCTGCACTGAATTACACTGCGACATGGAGGAGACAACTCTGTCAAGAGTTCCCACTTTAGCTGTGCTGTTTCCCAGCAGTGTACCCTGCATTCTCTACAGAAAAACAGTCCAGCTTTAACTGTTAATCTCTCTTCTCTTCTGGTGCAATATGTAGAAGTATAATCATACAATAGCTTGGGTTGGAAGGGATCTGGCTAAGCAAAAAAGGAATTAACATTGGGCCTGTAGTGAATCTGTCAACTTTTGAATCATTTTGAAATTTGAGTGATGCAAAGCAGATCACCTTTTGGGATGTATAGACAGTGTTGGATGAAAGACGGATGGCTCTGCTTAGTAACGATGGTGCACAACCAGGATTTTTTTTTTTTATGGTTTGGCAGTAAATATACCTTAAGATGCTATAGAAGAAAGTTGATAGCACAGGGGCAAGAATGACCTCATATGGACTGAGTGATTTTTTTTTTTTTTTTAAGGTGTCACTTATTATAGCAAGTAAGTGGGAGGAATCTAGGGAGAAGCACAAATCTTACTATCCTCTGGACATTCTAAAAAGAGTAGTGAACTATTCCTTCCTCCTTTTGGGAATGGAGGAGAAATAATCGTAGTTTATGTCTAAAAGTTTAGGCAGGATGTTACAAAATTCTTTTGCTAATGCAGGAAAGGTTACTTTACAAGCCTAAAGTCTGATTAGACATGTGTCTTCTGAAGGTGTTATAGGTATGCTTGGTCCTGCCACGTGCTACAGAACTAGATGAACTTGTGAGGCCTGTCAGTTTTCAGTTTCTAATCGAGTTATAAAAACCAGACTTTGGAGTACTTGGATAGCATTTGCAGTCTTAGTTAATCTCTGCAATGTATTTCATGCATCTATACATTCACTTATTTTGCAAGTATTCATTGTATTTCTGTGTGCCCATATAAATATCACTTGCAGCTATGACTACGATAGAGCCACAAAGATGATTAAGGGAGTGGAACATCTCCCTTNAAGGTCTTGATGGATTTCAATTTAACACACTGCAGTTGTTTTGAAACTACTTATTTCAATGGTAATACCTCTAAAGGGTAGGTGAAATAAGCATTGTTAGTCCTAACAGAGCGTACCTACTGATCTTAGTGTAAACTACTATCTTGGTGCTGGCTTTAATTTTAAAGTATCTATTCCATTTCCCACAGGCAGCCACAAAACAAGTAGAGTCTAAAGGGCTGGGAGCAACAGCATTGCAAAACAAAACTGTGAATGTCAATGAAAACCACAAATGGAATTTGAAAACAAAACAAAGGTTTGTATTAAGCATTATACTGCTGAGGGACGTGCTTGGACAGTAACTTGAAACTTGTAGAACTAAGAGTAGGTAGGAGAACAGATGTTAAATTCCGTACTGCTGTCCCATGGAAAGTAAACTATGAGCACATTCTCTATTTTTAAGTTTTGGGTTTTCTATCGTTGTTAATTTTGTCATTTACATCAAATAAGTTGTTATTAAGTTTAAGTACTTGTTGAAGATGCACATTTTTCAGTTTAAACAGCTGTCAGTCTTGGATAACAATAAAACCAGAAATACTTCACTTTTTTTTTTTTCCTGTATGCTTGATTGAGCTTCTTTTAGTCCTGCCCTCCTAATTTCAGGCTATAGGTTGTCTGGAGAAGAAGGAGCATAAGGAAAGGGAGTTAGTCTACTATATCTTCCTTATAACTAAACACAATATTTTCTTACTTCATGATACTCATGTGATGGGAAATGGTTCGGTTGTTTCATGATTCTGGCAGTGTGAACCCTCAAAACAATTGCACGCTTTTCTAAGAAGTGCTGGGGGAAGTTGACGCCCAGTTCCTTCCCCTCTCCTTTGACTTTATTTTGAATAATACTAATATTCTAGGTTTGTTGCCAATTGTTTTTCATGGAGAATAAATTGTAGTCTTTAGTTGGCATATAGCTTGTAGTTCTGCAGTTTTATACTTGGAGTACTTGGCATCATCTAGTTAAGGAATTAACTGATGCAGATAGAGTATACAGGAATGCATGTCATAAGCCTGTTTTTGTTAGAAGGATAGCTCCTGACACAATTACATTTGAGAGGTATGATAAAAGACTTGATCAAAAAACCTATGGAAACAATCCTAGATTTTGAAGAAGGTATGAAGTAATAGATGTGCAAAATGCCTTGTTGTCTTCTACTTAAATATGTAATGTCTCGTATATTTCTCTTCCAGCTATAGGGAGGCAAGGTTAAAAGGGGTAATGGATTGAAGCAGTTAATGTTTGTATGCCACTTCCTGTAGATAAATCTTGGGATTTTCTTCATTTAAATAACGTTGAATCACAGAAATGGCAAGTTACTGCCTAGGAAATTATTTTTTTGGCTTTTTTCTTTTTTAAGTTCAGTGAAAGAGCAACAGAGTATTACAGATCAGTTGCCTGGAGACATCAAAAACCCCACAGTAAGGTAAAATATTTTTGTTGTTCTTGGTCATAGACATTTCATGAATTTTTTGTGTACTTTTACTTCAGTTCTGTGTTCCTTGCAGGCCTCCTTCAGGACGGAAACGCAAAGTGAGCAGTGTTCTTCGGAGTGAGTATTAGCTTATTTTTACACTTTCAAAACAATAGTGTCAAACGCTTTCATCCTCCTCCTGCAATAAATGGGTTGGTGGTTGATAACCGCTATCCAGTGTGATTGAATTAATAAAAAAAGGTTGTTGTGAAAAAAGCCCTCCCAATTGTTGTGTGTGGTTTCTGCACAAATGCAGATTTTGTGGCTGCCACATTTAGGAAGCTGTTAAATGGCTTAAGGTTCTCTGGCAACTCATTTTGCAAAATCATTCACTGTTTTCTGGGTCACTTGGGTTTTTGTTTGCTTTACTGAGATTTATGATATTCTGTGATAAAGACAGCTGCCAGAGGAGTACTGAAACTTGTCTTTTTCTGACTTCTGATCTAGATAACTTTGAGAGGAAGGAACTAAAGAGGCTGGCTGATTAGAAAAACAAATAGTAGTGTAAAATGCACAAAGTTAGGATGTTCGTGCAACTTCCTGGTATTAATTTTTAAAAACTGATGACATGGCTTATGTAGTATTTATAAGTAAGTTCTGAAAACCATTAGCACCCTCTTACCACAAAGAGATGACATTACAGTTTTTGCATGTGGCCGTGTTGTACTTGTAAGGACAAAATCTTAAGATGCCTTGCAATAGTTAGAACATGACATGTATTCCGTGGACATGATGGAACTTGTATACAACTTATCATAGCTCTGATTGCTGGTTAGTTTCCATTCTCTCTATGTAAAATTAGAGCAGTATTTGTAGTAAAAATGTTTTTACTAAAATGAAATAACCATGTTTCATTATTATGTACTAATTTTTACTGAATTGTGTAAAATATAAGTCTTCTGTGAGCTCTATTCCATAGAAAATACAGTGACTCTTCTGAACAAACTATTTTTTGAGGCTTCAGACTAAGGTGAGAGTCACATGCATAAATATATAAAAGTATATTTATATATAAACAGGCACTTAAATTTTCCCCATCTGTCAAAGCGTATCAAAATAGCGTACATTCTTGTCTTGTGTCAGTGGTAGAATGCGAAACTGCTGCCTTAATGTTGACTCCTCATTGATCTGGATGTATATTAACTGTCTTCTAGGTCTCAACAGCTTGCAAAATGTGGAAAAAAATGGAGGTGCTTTGGATTATGGACGAAGAAGACAGGTTTGTACATATTATCTATTCTAAAAAGAGATAAAATTAATCTGCACTGCACAGATTGTTTTGGGTTTTTTTTTCCCAACTTCTTTTGTCTCTGTCTCCAAAATGCCTGGTTTTAAGATTCTCCATATTACTTAAGCTATGCCACAGCTCCTGAAACTGTGTTCTAATTTTAAGTTCTAATTCCTGTCTTTTAAAAAAGAAAAGGACCCTTTTTATGGTGTCTCAAATATTGTTGCTAGTGCTTATGAGCCTTTAATTTGTTGAAATACACTGTTACTAAAGCTGAGTCTGAGTCTTTTTAAAATGTGGGGAAGAAAAAGTTCTTTCCATTGTTTGCATTAAATAATTCAGAATGTCGCTTGCCCATAAGAGGTTTTGCACAAACACCAAAGACACTTTGTTTTCCTACTTAAAAAGTTAAAGATTTTGCTGATTTTGGCTGGGATAGAGTTAATCTTCTTCATAGTAGCTAGTATGGGGCTATGTTTTGGATTTGTGCTGAAAACAGTGTAGACAATGCAGGGATGGTTTAGCTCTTGCTGAGCCGTGCTTACACAGAGTCAAGACTTTCTGGTCCTCACACCACCCCACCAGCGAGCAGGCTGGGGGCGCACAAGAAGTTGGGAGAGGACACAGCTGGGAGGGCTGATGCCAGCTGACCAAAGGGATATTCCGTACCAGTATATAAAGCTGGGCAGGGGACAGACAGTCGGAGTTACTGCATTTGTCTTCACAAGTAACTGTTATGCATGATGGAGCCCTGCTTTCCTGGGGATGGCCGAACACCTGCCTGCCAATGGGAATCAGTGGGTGAATCCCTTGTTCTGCTTTACTTGCACGTGCAACTTTTGAGAGCCTATTAAACTTCCTTTATCGCAAACCACGTTTTCTCACCTTTACTCTTCTAATTCTTTCCCCCATCTGGCCATGAGGGAAGTGAGCAAGGGGCTGTGTTATGCATAGTTGCCAGCTGGGGTTAAACCATGACAAGGCTTAGAGATTTTGTAAATTCAATACTTCATTCATAAATATATGAAAACATATATTTACTTGGGAAACTATTCTAGTTTATTTATGAACAAACAGGGTCATCTTATACTGCTGTATTTCAAATAGTCATTTGCATTCTCTTCATGGCTAACCCTACTTCATTGAATTACTGCAAAATAATTGTGTTCACTAATCTTAGACTTCCCTGTCGGTGGGAAGTACAGAAGTGTATGCCTTAATAGAAGGCAATTTGAAGTTGATTGGATGTTGGAGTGAACTGTTATAAACTAATTTTTGCACATAGCCAGTTTTCGTCAGTTATCATGACAAACCAATAAACACTTCAGAATGAAATTAATATCAAATAAATTTTATTTAATATTAATATTAAATGCATTCCTCTTGAGAATATCTTGTGAAGCAATATGGAGTCTTTCTGTTTACATAACAGTGCAAGTTATCAACATACGTCCATTTTGGTGTGAGCTGTTTCAATTTTCTGGTGTTCATTTTGAATTTAATTTTTCATATAACAGGGAAGGACAAACTTGCTTATGTCTTTACAACTCTCCTCAAGGATAGTCTGAAACTTATTCCTAGTTATTTAAGCATTTTTACAGAAGTTGAAGTACTGGTTAAATCTTTAGTCACATGCTGTCCTCACATTGGTTGAGGTCCTAGTGAGAGCTCATCTGTCCTTGGAGGTTAAGTCCCCTGCTACATATAAACAGTTTTTTACTTTCTCACAAATCTCAGGATTAGTTAAATCACTGAGAGCCTCCTTAAAAGCTGCAAATGCAACCAAGGCCCTAAAAAAAAAAAAAAATATCAGCACTTAATGGATTTGCTTGTTGCCTTCAAAACCACAATAAACTACCTTATTCCAACTCATACTTGGATAGGTATCTTGTCAGCCAGTTGCTGGTAAGTGTGCACACTTCCATCAGTCTTGTTTTCAACCTCAAGATTTAAACTAATTGGACCACAGCTGACACAGAGCTAATGACGGCTTTATATTCACCTATTTTTACGTTGAGTTACTCTGTTACAGAGTCAGCTACAAGCACCCTATCCAGGCCTAGGACTTGTGCACACATCTCGCTAGAAAAAAATAGATGTCTGTTGTTGTAGTTCAACCTTAATTGAAATGTGAAGACTAAATTTATAGAAAACTACATCTGATAGTAGTGAAGAACCCATTGAAAACTTTATAAAAACTCAAAAGAAATTAAGATTCAGGTCTGTTTCTTTAAACACTTAGAAAAGTTGGCATTTGCTGTCTGTGTGATATTTATGCTGTACTCAATGCCAGTGAGACCTCTCATAAATATTGTATAAAAAGTAATTATATTGGCCTTTTAAACAATAAATCTGCTCCTCTGCTTAATAATCTGGGTTATAAAATTGTCTGCATGCATGAAAGAATGCAGTGAATGTCAGAGCTGTTGACTTCTAGAACTTCCTTTTCCATGTAGTCCCTCTTTCAATGTTGGCATTGTTTGCGCTTGTTTTGTAAATGGCATTTCATTGCAATGGTTCAGTGCCCGTTTTCAGCCTTTCATTGCTGTGTTTTCAGTTAGCTGCATACAACAATCTGCAGTGCTATTGAAAGGAAGGGTACTTTATTTTCTCGTTCCTAAATTAGGGCATGCAAGTGTCACAGAATTTAGGGAACTGTTTGTACTCAACTTTGTCCTGTGTGTATATGGCAAGTCCTGTGAGTTGTCTAAAATCTGTGTGACAGTTTGCTTAAATTAAAGAATGTGTCTGAATATTTGGGTTTTCAGAATTTAGTCAGACTTGTATGGAAAAAAAAGTCCATATACTTAAACTTAGAGGGGAAAAAAAAATATCAGAGCAGAGTCCCAGAACACACAATCAAATATAGATTACTAGAGCAGAACTGACTCTACGGAATAACAAGATATTTAGATACAAGAGGGTACGTCTACGCCGTCTGTCTGGCAAACTCAAGCTTGCTCTGCCAGCGTTCTGAGCAAACCAAATGTCACGTTGCTCTGGACGAGACGCTGTGATTGTGTTAGCTCAGGCATAGTGCTGCGTTATGTCCAATCTCCCAACCAGCCTTGGTAGCTTGTAGCAGTGCGATGCTGGAGTCTACCGAAGTGCCATCCCAGAGGGAACAGGCAGTTTGTTGGGCAGGAGGGGGGCACAAGATACTGTTCTATACAGTGCCTCGGTGAAAAGAAATTGAGTCAGACTGTTTTACCTGTAAGGCAGGCTCCTCATTTATATGTTCAACTGAAGAAATTTATTTTTTAAAAAAGGTCATAGAATCATAGAATCGGTGAGGTTGGAAGGGACCTTTAAGATCATCAAGTCCAACCATTAACCTGCCCTGACAAAAACCACTTCTAAACCATGTCCCTAAGTACCACATCTATCCTCTTAAACACCTCCAGGGATGGTGAATCTACCACCTCCCTGGGCAGCCTATTCCAATGTTTAATAACCCTTTCAGTGTAAAAATGTTTCCTGATATCCAATCTAAACCTGCCCTGACATAACTTGAACCCGTTTCCTCTTGTCCTATCCCTTGTCACCAGGGAGAAGAGGTCAGCCCCCATCTCTCTACAGCCTCCTTTCAGGTAGTTGTAGAGGGTGATGAGGTCTCCCCTCAGCCTCCTTTTCTCCAGGCTAAACAACCCCAGTTCCCTCAGTCGTTCCTCATAAGGTTTGTCAATACAAGCAATTTCAAAGCAAAACAAGCAAAAGCCAACCCTTTTAACAGCAAATGTAATTAATCATTACAACAGCTGACGTGGGTTGTGATTATCTCTCTTGCTGGAAGTATTTGAATTACCTGGTGCTGTAGTTCAAGCATAACTGTGTTACTTGAATAAAGATTTTATTTAGGAAAGTTTTGTGGTATGCTCTGAAATGAGATGAACTGGATAGTTCCAGTGGAATTGCTGATCTATTCACAATACTAAAAAAACAAAAACCCAACCACTATTTACTACTAATGTTGCAAAAGAGCTGTGGAACAGGAATTATTGGAAAAAGGAAGTATTTTTTGATAAAGTGTAGACTACTTTAGAGAAGTTTTAGGTTTCTAACTGTTTAGAAACACAACTACTACCACTCTTAATTCTTCCGCTGCTTAGTGAAGTTTATCAGTGATCATAGTTTCCTGAAGATAGTTGAATTAAGCTGGATTAAGTCCAGCTTCCACATGTGAAGTTTGATCTTCATGTACCTCAGCTTTCATTTTGTGTCAATGCCAGATTTTCACTTGTTGCAGAATAACCAGAATACAATTTTGATCAGGCTGAATGTCACCCAAGTTCCTCCTCCCCCTAGAAACAGCCCCCCTGCCTTTCACCTCTGAGTACTGCTGCCACATTTAGCAGCTTTAATTCAAGGGAGGGGGGGGGAACCACGCAGAATGACACTCAAAATTGCCGCCTGTCAATAGCTGGTGCTTGAATTGTTGTTGCTTTTCAGGGCGGAATATTTTAAGAATCCCCAGAAGGGTTTCAGGTCATTAGGAGAGAATAAAGTTAAAAAAAAAAATCTCCATGGATGAGAGATTTATCTGAGCATCTTGGATGCATGGACCTCTCATGCCACCGACAGTCATACTGGCTGGTCCTGGACTGTCCTGCACAGCCACCCTTGTGCACAAGCAGCATCGTATGCATTTGTCTAATGACAGCAGCCATGAAACTTAAATTTCCACTGGGTACACTATTTGCAGAGTTAAGTGGTGTTTGTTCCCCTGTAATGCACATATTTCCTCTGTGCTACTCAGTTACACTAGCTGGCTTTATCAAGTTCAAATTTCTATAAGTTGAGGCTATTCCTTTGCAACTGCATCTCCCTTTCTAGCCAATTCTTCACCATTTTGAAAGTTCCAATTGTAAAGGTCAGCCACAGCAGGAGGGTCCTGGGCTGGGGCTGCTGGAGGAGGTAGCCGCTTCTAACATCCTTTAACAGTTTTGTAGCCAACAGGATGTGGTTGAGTTGTAAGTATTCCCAAGATTAAATGTATGTAATCCTTATGTGATGGGGGACCAATGCTTTGCTAATGCACCTACAATGATAAATTTATAACCAAACCTGTAGAGCTTTTTGGGGGCTCACGAAAGTGACCTACCTGTGCCAATAAACCTTCAGGTTAATTGGAACAACTGGACTGGGGGGAAAAAAATATTTATGGAAAATTGGAAGAGCAATAGAAGGTGTAAATAGCTGAAGGCTTAGAATTTGTGGTTTAGCAGATGAAAACAGAGCTTTACCAAAGTATATACAAGACCTCCTCCTGTAAGTAACAGGTTACTTCCCACTCCCAAATGGATAAATGGTAGTGGTTATAAAGCAGGAGGGAACCTGAGAGAATCAGGCTAGGGCTGACCTCTGCAATTTGTAAAAGGAGGTACTGTCTAGAGCCTCTTTGTCTGATGGATTTCATTTGTTGTTGTTACATACCATATGCTGCTTATCTGACGCAGTTGTGGTGAAAAAAGGCTTGTAAAAGTTATAGGAGCTATAGGAACATGTGCAGGTGCCCAAGTGCGGACCCAGCCCCTCTGCCTGCGCAGTCCCCCTGCCTGCATCCCAGTCCTCACGCCTGCTTCGGGGGTCCTTTCCTTGCTGGCTGGTGCAGCTGTGTGCGCTCAACACAAGCTCTCACACATTCATCCCATGGGCACTCTGTGTTCCAGTCGTACTCCAGTGTACACTTGCAAGGTGTCTCCCTTTCAGACAAAAGGTGGAAATTTCACTCATTCAACGAGGTGAAGGAAAGGCAGAGGGGCCCTGTGCTGCTTGGGTGTCAGCTCACAGCCACTGCTCCCATACTGACCCGCCAGCCCGAGGATAAATACACACTGAAAGGAAAAATTACAAGGCACAGAAGGGCTATTCCTGGTCTGCTGGTTGGGACTGTTAACATCATGTCCTGAGGAGGCTCGTACTGGAGCTGGAGATAGGGAAGGGGATGGGATAATGGGATAACGGGCAATCCCTCTTGCCCTTGCAGCCGACTTAATGCCAATCCCTGCAGGGGTGGCTGCATGTGGCTTCAGCCCTGTCCTGAACCCAGCTTGTTCATTCCCTGTTTGTGCCATATTAATAGCTGAAATCAACCCAGACTTTCCTGAGCAACCTCTCCCAAGTTTTACCAGGTACCAGAAGTACTTTTGCCAGACTTACCTTGACCAGACCAGAATTACAACTCCCTTTCCCTCTTTTAGCCAGCAGTGGGGTGCTGGACTGACCTGTATTAAAAGCTGGGATTCAGCAGCCTCTGCTCACCACGGGAACCTACAGATGACCCTCAACTGAAGCCCTAGCAGGGATTTCAAAAGGTCCTGTACCTTTCCAAGCAGTGTCAGGGAGTAGCCTGCAGTCCTCCCGAGCGAAGCAGGACATGTGAATCCCATTCACAGCACCAGATGCTGCCGTGGAAATAACCTGAGCTGCAGTTTAGATCAGGTCAGAGCAGAAGCGGTTTATTACGGTGGCTGCAGGAGAGGACAGGGAGCAGCGGTGGCAGCCTCTGCTGACGTGAACTCTGCCCGGCTGGGGCAGCTACAGACTTCCTTTAACTTTTACAAGCCATTTTTCACCACAGCTGTGTCAGATAAGCAGCATATGATGCACAGCAACAGTGAATGAAATTCATCAGACAAGGAGGCTCTAGACAGTACACCCTTTTACAAATAGTTCACTGCTATGACAATTAAATCTGACAAGCAAGGCCATTAGGTGCAAATGCTGCTTAACTACCGAGGCCTGCAAAGGCCTATGAGACGTTAACTATTTTGCTTTCACACACTAAACACAAGTAAGTAATTGCAATGCTTTTGATCACTTGCCTGTGTAAATTTCATAGTGTTCTTATGAACAGAAGCGCTGACTTTTTTGCTATTTCAGAGCCGCTACAGAATAAGTAAAGCACAGGCAATGGTTAAATGCAGAAATAACAGCTTCTTGGTTGGATTTTCAGCAGCCATTTGCTCATGACATGCACATAATAAACACATGCAGATTTTGTGGAAGTCCAGTAACTAATGTTTTTTAATATGGCATCTGCTGGCACTCACAGAAATGTCGGCATGAGACCGGTGAAAATGGACCATTTGTCTCCTCTTGTAACTTACTGTGGTCCATGAGAACATCAGGAGCAGCAGGACATCTCCAGTGCAAGAAGCAGAAGTGAGCACAGAGAAATTAAATGGAACAGCTACACAATACAATTCTTTGTACATCTCAATCTCATTAACGTTTTTATGTTTACATTTTTTCTGTAAGTTAAGTAATTTCAGATTCTGTGGAATAAATTTAGAAAGAACATGCTATCAAACTGCAGTTTGAAATAGAAAATTATGCTTACTTTTTAGAAACAGTTACGCAGTTTTTTCAACTGGGGCTCCTGTCCTGTATTTGCTTCGATTATACACAATTCGGTTTGCCTAAGGAGGTGTGCTGATCGTACATCGGTATGATTAGTTGTGTATTAAGCAAGCAAAGGTTTTAAGACATTTGCAGAGGATCAGGTTCTAGGAGAATAAGTTGTTTTATAATAATTTCATATTAAGTTGCTAATTGCTATTCCAGAGTGAAAAAATGACTCTGTAATACACATGGCATGATAGGATATATAGGATCTGTTAAGTTTTCTTATATATATGCATGTTTCTTTAAAGCTATAATAAAAGAAAGTTAATGCTCAGTTCTCCCTCACACTTTACTGTAAAGGTAACCTTTTAAAAATCAAGTATTTGATTTTTTAAAAATTCAGTTTTCTTTCACTGTGTGCAGTTTTAAAATTTTTTGAATTGAGATATTTGTATCAAGAAGCAACTAAGGAGTAACTGGTACACTGGAGAACTTCATTGGAAGGGATTGCTTACAGGTGTATAACTGCAAGTAATCTTCTCTCCTTTTATGAGAGAAATGTCATCTACAAAAAAGCTTGTAGGTCATGACAGCAAGACTGAAGTAGTGGGCTCAACAGATGGCCAAAAACAAATGCATAGCTCTTACCTGAGGATATGGCTGATCTTACTTTCAAATGCAATATGTACATTTTGCTTCTATCAGCATTTTAAATATAGGGATTTGTTTTTTCTAAGCTCACTGAAGTTCCTTTGTTGTTGATTGTCTTGACTCAATCAGTGAGTGAAGTACAATTTTGAAAAGCATGTTTTGTCTGAAACAAAACTTTGCCCAATGTTTTTTTCTTTTCCTCCTTGTGAACGTTGAAGCATGTACAAACTTGAGCATAGGAAGTTCCACCTAAACATGAGGAGGAACTTCTTTCCCTTGAGGGTGGCAGAGCACTGGAACAAGCTGCCCAGGGAGGCGGTGGAGTCTCCGTCTCTGGAGACATTCAAAACCCGCCTGGACGCGTTCCTGTGTAACCTGCTCTAAGGTGGCCCTGCTCTGGCAGAGGGGTTGGACTAGATGATCTCCAGAGGTCCCTTCCAACCCTAGGATTCTATGATTCTATGATTCTATGTGGTTCTTGTTTCAGCAGATGTCTGCTACTGTGTCGTAACACTTAGTAACCTTTGTTGCTGCATTTATTGTCGAGTTATGGTGCTCAGAAGAAATCAAAATGACACTACTGACCCTCAGACATCTGTACTCTGTAATAACGAGGGAGCTATACAAAATCTTGCTTTCATATTTGCTATAAGCTTAGTTCTTACATGAATACCTTTCTCTATTCATATAGCTGGTCTTTTTCTCTGTTCTTCCCCTAGCGATGGACTTACAAAGAAGACTTGGCACTGAAATCTGGAATAAGGGAATTTGGAGTGGGTAACTGGGCTAAAATTTTGATCCATGGTGACTTCAACAACCGAACTAGTGTCATGTTAAAAGACCGGTGGAGAACACTGTGCAGGATCAACCAAGGCTAATTTGGACTACAGGAATCAACTCTTCTTGACATTTCCCTACATAAGGACCTACTCTAGCTTTTCAGAAAAATAAATTATTTTAGTCTCAAACTGTCCAGCCGTGTTGCTATCCTAAAACATGAAACAGAATACTAATAGGTATAAAATATTCATGTAAGCTCAGTTGCTTGGGTAATGGTGACTGAAATGTAAAGCCTGGCCTTTTATCTACATGCAGTAGATGTCCGGATTTCTGAAATGTGAAAATACTTGCAGTGATTTAAGAAAGGTCAGTTATGTACATAGAGGTATTGAATGACTGACAACGTGTTTAGCTTGACAGAGGCTAAAAAGAGTCAAGAGTTCTGTATTTTTAAAGGGTTGTATCTCTAGTCAGATTGAGGATTTTATCATTTTACTTCCTGCCATATAACCCACTCTAATCTGATTTGCTTCACTTTAAATTTTGGTCAGACTTGTCATCTCTGTCAGTAAGTTATACCAAAAAATATGTGTGTATTGGTATTGATTTTGCAAACTGATTCCTTTTTTTGCAGTTAAAAGAGATGTATTCTTGAAGGCTGAACTGTTCGGGAAATATTAAGATAATCTCTTTGCTTTCTGTTTTGGAGGTCCGCTTCCATTAAGATAAAGTGGTGAAGTACAGTTACAAAGGTTTGTTTCACACTCCTATTGTGGAGAGGACCTCAGCTAGATCATCTTCCTCATCATTCTTGCCACCAGATGCTACGGTTTCTTCTTGCAGCTTCCAGAAACAGCAGCGAGCAGTAGTCTTTAGGTTCCACAGAGATGCTGCATGTCTTAGCAGTAAATTTTCTCAATCTTAAGGCATAATTTCTTTTCAGCAAACATTGTGAATTTCAGGATCTTGATAAAATACAGACTTTGTCCTTCAGCAAGGCATGCTAGAGCTGCCATAAGCCAACAACTCAAAAAGTCATAGCAGGTATCTGACAAGTGTGAAAGTGCAGTATGCGTCCTCTCTAATGCTGTAGCAGTAAGTCAAGGTAAGTAATAGGTAACAAAAGAAGGGTTTGAGCTGCCTGCATAGCAGTCTTGCCAGTGCTCTAATATTGCAGGTTTCTATGTTAATCATTGTACATGAGCATTGTACTAGTAATCGGTGATTTTTTTAAATGTTAGCCAAGGCTTTAGTCATGAAGTTTTGTTTAGGTTTGTCTGCCATAAAGTTCACACAGTGTTTTAGTGACACGAACGTCTAAGCAAGACTGACTCCGTAACAACGGTGACTAGTCACACGTCTTTATGGAGGTGGCTGAACATGAACACTGAGGCAGAGGAAGAATACTTACCCACTTGTAGTACAAACAACTGTCTGGATGATATTGGTAAGCAATAAGATCTGCGACTGAAATCTGGGTTTGGCTCTCAAACTCTCATTTTTATTCACCCTTGTTATTTAATGACAGTAACTGTTCTCGGAGCAGTGCCTGTAGACAGGACTGTGGCCAGTAAAGAACAAGAACTTTAGGAAAAGCAGCTACTACGGTTAGAAACATTAGCTCTTTAATTACAAAAGAGAAACATGGAAACATGCTTCTAGTGTTCTAATACAAAGATCAGTCTTAGCGTTTTAAGGCAGAGAGAGTTTCCCAAAATGCTTCTTCCAAAGTTCTGACCCCTTTAAAGTTTGTTTAGGCTCCAGAAAATGCAGCAGAAAGGTGTAGGCTTTTTTTGGCTTTGGTCTTAATCGTTTTGTTGTTGCTTTTTTAAAGGTCTTTTAAACTTTTATGTAAAAATAAAGCTATGCACAAGGGGACATGAACAGTGCTCCAGTTGCCGAATCTTCTTCCAGGTTCCTTGGCACTGAGAGTTCCCAACTGCTTCCCAGTGTAAGATTTTACCTCTGAAATGTGACAATAAATGAGGAATTAGAACAATGAAAACTGTATATTTCACGTTACAAGGTTGTGTTGTGTAACATGTCAGAAGATTAGATTTCCTTAATAATGTAAGACTTTAATTAGCTCATCTAGCTTCTAAAATGCTTTCTGAAGCAGGCACTAAGTGTAGTATACAGGAAAGTGATTGTACATGTATTAAGTAGTATGCATATTAATAATTTTATAGATCAAATAAAAATCTGTTCCAAATATTGAAGGTCTACCTTCAAAATTACTGCTCTAGAAATGAGGTGTAGAGGTTTGAGAGGGAGGAGTACTGATCCACCATTGTTAAACCTGAAATCAGATTTGGATTATGGCAGGAAATAATGTTTTTAAGTAAAAGTGTCCACAGCTGTAAAAAACCCTCTTGCACTACAGAAGTTGCATCATCCCTTCACAAGAGCAAATAAAGCGCTGAACTCTCATACTGAAATTATTTCCCGTTTTATCCAGGTTTTAAAAGCAATTTCTGTGAGAACTGAAAGGGTAAATCTTTGCGACTCATTTTTTAGGTATAATAAATGGAGCTTTTAAGGAGACCATGAGAAGTCTTAACTTCTGTACTGGGTTTTGCTACAGGAGAGAGCGCAGAAAAACGCCTCTCTTTACCCATCTGCGTTATGGCCATCTCCGGAACAGCGCTGCGTGTCGGCGTTCATGGCTGGAGGCTGGCAGGCCACGCACACCGTGTGTCCTTCCCTTAGGTACTGCATCCATCGCGCATACGGCCGGTTCTCCAGAGCACAGTGCTGTGAAAGCGATTCTGTTTTAAATTCCACACAGTATCTGCTCAGAAGGAAAAGTACTGAGTTAGTTACGATACATAAAGCACAAGCCAGATACAGACTTTAAATGCACTTCACAAATACCACCCGTACGATGTGTAAGTAGAAGTTAGACATCATCATTGCTAACGAGTCTGTTTCTGACTCTAACCTAATTAATGGATTCTTAAAAACATTACACAAACCATTTCTCATTCCGTGCCCCAAACCAGTGCTTTATATATACTCTCTGGTTGTGTTCTATATTCTTAAATTGTGTTGAAAAACGGATCTCAGTTACCCATATTTTTTCTTCTGTGCTGCTAAAAGAGAAAATGGAAAAGCGGCTTTAAGAATACCGACAGCCTTTATTGTTCTGGGGCAAGTAGCGTAGGGTGAAGCATTATAGACCCGGTAATTTAAACTTCATAACCATCTCGACTGGTAACCAAAGAACATTTTTTACTCTTTGTGTCAATTCATTTAAAAAAAAAGGTCACTTGGGACCAACCACATTCAGCCCATTTTGTTCTCAGACTTAACAGTTACGGATACGCTCGTTTAGCATTATTTACTGTTCGCTTTCAAAAGCAGCTCTCCCCAGATATGCCATGACCCCAGTGTCTAATTCAGGACAATTAGCAAGTAGTAAAAACCAACATCAACAGCACACAAATGAACTGCAGGAGAGAAAACCAGTACAAGCTATAGCTTATTGTTTAATTATTGCAAATTTAATTACATTTTTCTCTGTAGCCAGCTATTTTCTATTGAACGAGATGACCCACATGCATATGATAAACAGATTACCCAGCTGCTTCTTTGTCTGAAGGCCAGAGGGAAGATGCCGCTCGTCGTTTTCTTTCTTTGCCGTATTCAGAGGTAGTTATGAAAGCAGGGACTGAGGAAGAAAGCCGTTACGGTAAGGCAGCAAGACCCGGTTGAGTCATATTTCAATTACTGTAACAGTGGGTGGATGAATCAGGAGGCTGTGGATGCTGATGCTGACTGACTTACTGAAAAAGCGATAAAATGCTGGCAACATCAGACCTCAGCCCCATTCCCTACAGCTAAGCTCTCTCCTTATTCAGAAGAAACGTATCTAGAAATGCATGCCATCTAGTCTGCGAGGAAATAGGATGTACTAGAGTTAAGTTGATACTTACGGAGGAGCTTAAATCAAGAAACAGAAGGAATGCATGCAGCTAAGCTGTTTACTTAATAGACATTAAGAAAAGGCTCAGTAGGAAAAAAATAAAAGAACAGAATAAAGAGCAATATGACAGTAGAAAGTAAGGGTTTAAATTGTATTTTTAGCCACCTAGCTGCAGATAGATTTTTTTTTTTTGTCTGTTCATTGACATCACTAAAATTTATGAAGGCCCTGATGGGCGCAATGTACAGATAAAGCGAAGAGAGAATACCGTGCTCGTGGCCGCAGTCCTTTCCCTGGTAAGTCAAGTATTCCAGGCAGCCAGCCTTCTCCTCTAGAGCAGGACAAGGTTCCCCACCATTTTTAGGTTCCTGCTGTACATAGCGCCTCCGTATCCGCAGATTGGGTTGGCACTGCTCTGCGCAGCCACTCCAATGGCTCCACTCCCCAACAACGCACGGAAGAGCTGCAAAGCAGTACGAAAACATTAGCAGTGGTCAAGACTGCTGTTTTATCCTAACTGCTCTCAAAAGCCTGAGTAATAAGACTGCGTCTGTTGTTTGGGGTTTTTTTCTTTCTTAACACACTTTTATTTATAGGGTTTTAAATGCTCTTCTAGGAGTTTGAATCTTCAAATATTACATTCAAACCTGCCTGCGGTGCTTACCTCCCTGTTCCATCCCTTATCCAGAAAGAAAGAGCTCATCGTGGAAACCTTCCACTACAGCTGTGGGGTTCTTCTGTACCCTCTTCCGAAGCACATGGCATCAGCCCCACAGGAGACCAGCTCATGGATTATCTAGACCAGGGAGTGCTCTGACCTATCTTGGCATTTCCTACACCACCAGATTTTGTTTAAAGGCTGGAACATAAAGTAGCAGAATTCAGGAAGCCTTTCAGCCCTCTTGATTCCCCTCAGGTTGATTTCTAACCCCTTGTCTTCAACACTGAAATAAATTCCACTGCCACAGCTTTGCTGCCCTGTTTTAACACGGGGTATCCTGCTCCACGGTCCTTGCCACAAAGACAATTTTTGGTGATAATTTTGGTTTTCTTTACTCTCAGAAAAATGCAGGGATGTGTGCAGAGTTGTGTTTCTGTGTCGGTTTGGCTACTGATATAGATAGAGCTTTACAACAATGCAGATACTTAATGTACTAAATAAAATGTGTAAAAATGTGATTTTAAGGCCCTCTTTTGTGCATTCACAATCATAGAATAGTCCACTGGATATCTGAATTTTAGTTCTCACGGATCATAAACTTCCTCTGAACTTGAACAGAACATTACAGGGACACTGCCATTATTTTGAAAGTAAACTTTGAATCATAAGAAACTGCATTTCCCTCAGGCAGAGCATCGATAGCACAGGTACCGTACACTAGTACCTTTGGTCTCTCCTAACCCAGTTAACAGTTAGAGGTACAAAATACTTCTCTCTTCATCTGTTAAATTCATGTATATTAGGTGAGCTCACTGATGGTCTCAGGTGAAGAAAGAAAGAAAAATGCTTTGTTTTATATTCTGTGGTATTTTTCTGACAACTGTTGAAACCTTTAGCCCAGTTTATAGCCTTTGACACCTTTTTGATAAAATAACATGCAGGTTCTTTAGAAAAAAAAATAATCATATTATGTAGAGAATGAGCCTTTATTTCATGTTTGTCACTTTTGCTACCTTTCCAAGAGAGATGTAAATGATAGACTAAGCATCCCTTAGCTTCAGTATTGTCTTGCAGCTCAGGAATGCTCAGATCTATCATATCTGTTGTCCACTAGCCATTTCCTTCTTTTTTTTATTCGCTGCAGGGTATCTAATAATGAGGGTGGGCATGCTACTTCTAGTTCTCATTTATATTAAGCATGATACACATTTTTCTGATCTATAATTCTCCCTTCTCTTGCATTTCTCATTTATATTCTGGCAAAACAGTAGCTCTGTGTCAACCTGGCCAATGTGAGCGTGGGCAACATGCCAGATATCTTCCAGGTGGATACAAATAATCTACTCTGGAAGAAAAGGTTTTGCAGCCTCATTCCCAGAAATCAGAAACTGGTGATGGACACGTTATTCCTGAGTGAGAGACCACCTAACACACAAGTCTTTGCTTTATTTGTCCATTACCACAGTACACAACAGTAAAAAGCACACAGCGATTTCACGTTTCAATGAAAATGAACTTAGCCTCATCTCCCAAAACACCAAGCCCTAGGTTTTGAAAATGCCGTGGCCTAACATTTTCACTTTTAGCAGTCCAAATGAATACTACAGCTCTTCAAAGCTGTACTGAGCGCTGACCCCTGAGGGGCTGGATGGGGATGATCTCCGAGTGCTCCCTGATGAACAAAGACAGGCCCTCCAACGAGGAACTTCAAGTCTACACAGCCTTGGCAGGCAGAGCAGCGAAAGAGCAGGTAAGAAAAATGTCTCGCACACAGGCACCCATCAAGAAAGAGGATGAATCCTCTGAGGATAAGCAGTCATTTCTCTACACAAGTAGTCCTCAACCCGTGGCTTATGAGAACATTTAACCTGACCTGGTAGACAGTAAATTATCCATGAGCCAGCAATGTGCCCTTGTTGCCAAAAAGGCCAACGGAATCCTGGGCTGCATAGGGAATAGTGTGGCCAGCAGGTCAAGGGAGGTCATTCTCCCTCTCTGCTCTGCACTGGAATACTGTGTCCAGTTCTGGGCTCCCCAGTTCAAGAGGGACAGGGAGCTGCTGGACCGAGTCCAGCAAAGGGCAACTAAGATGGTGAAGGGATTGGAGCATCTCCCTTATGAGGAAAGGCTGAAGGAGCTGGGACTCTTTAGCCTGGAGAAGAGAAGGCTGAGGGGAGACCTTATTAATGTTTACAAGTATCTAAAGGGTGGGTTGAAGGAGGATGGAGCGAGGCTTTTCTCAATGGTTCCCAGTGACAGGACGAGGGGCAATGGGCACAAGTTGCAACATAGGAATTTTCGTTCAAATACACGGAAAAACTTCTTTACAGTGAGGGTGAGGGAGCACTGGAACAGGCTGCCCAGGGAGGTTGCGGACTCCCCTTCTCTGGAGACTTTCAAGACCTGTCTGGATGCAGTCCTGAGTAATGTGCTCTGGGCAATCCTGCTTTGTCAGGGGAGTTGGACTAGATGATCTCTACAGGTCCCTTCCAACTCTGAAGATTCCATGATTCTGTGACCAGTGGTCCATTAGCAGTAGCCTCTTTTCCTTGAGGCCACCTGGTAGGTGCTCCAGGTGGAGCAGCCGCATTCCTCCGGGCTGCTTCTCCTCTCGTCAGTGTGTGTGTCCAGAGGGAACGTCCTCTGCCAGGACAGCAGTGGCTGTACCAGCTTTCCCGTGTCTGCACTGTGTGCTACTGGGCGAGCGGGCAATGGCCGGGTCTGCAGCTTTCCTCGACAATGAAATGAGACAAGCAGTCGCAACACTGCAGCACCAGGTACCACTCCATGCTGCTTTCCCTAATATCATTGGCTGATTTTTGTCCTCTGATGGGATTGCTTTTTCAATAAAGCTATAATTAATGTCATGTAATTGAAATACTAGCACATAGCGTCTTATAAAAACCTAAAGGTGCCTATGTTAGTATTAGATTTCTTATCTATATGGAAATTCCCCACTTCTTCAAAGACTTGTTTTCATTGCACACAGCAAATAGGCTTAAAATTATTTTCCATGTAGTGTGAATCACACTTTACTTTGCTTTTCCACTCCGTTATAAAGGCAGGTCTTCAACATGATACTAATACAATGGTATAAAATATATGTTATAATCAATGGTTGGGCTCTCTTAAATTGGTTCTGAATTGGTTTAGGTCATGTGCCTCGTTATCTAGTTAAATGAAGCTTTTTCCTTTCCCATGTATGATGTTTCCTATTAGCATGTAATGGAACATCTCACATGTTTTCGATCTTTTTTTTCCCCTATATTTCCTGATTTCAATTTAAATCCCCAAGAAGCTTTACAGCTTAACCACTAGTTATGTACTCGTATCAGTGTTGCAGGCAAGTGGCTCGACCAAAGTGGATGAGGCCACTGCATCCCAGGCCCTAAGGAACTCCACTGAAGCAGAACCACGGAGCAGCCCTGCGCTTTGGGCCACCAGTTGCCCATCCTGCTTAACCGTTAGCATTCTCTGGCATTTTCTTCTGCTTACAGATAAACACCTTCCCAGACAGCTCCTGGGTATGATTTGTAGAACGGCACTGGAAAATAACACGGACAAAGCGCATGGCTCCCTTTGCCACATGCAGACACCACCAGGCACAGACACATCGAGCTACCCCAAGAGACATGACTCTGTGGCTGTGAAGGCACCGCTCTAACATGTTACACCACAAACTTCAGACGTTTGTTTCAAGCATTTTGAACTAGAAAAAAAGAAAACTAGTGATAGTAAAAATGTCTTAGACTGCGCCATGGGATAAGCCGGGACAAGCGCTAAGTGTGGTATGGACATCACAGTCTTTCTCACTTGGCTGCAGAGCCAGAAAACAGTCCTTGGCCCCACTTTATTTAATAATACAAGTATAGACTTCAATGCCTGATCACACACCTTAATTCTACCTAGAGAACCCACAGGACAGTGTCATCTAGCCCAGTTTCCTTGACTATTTTCCAAGCTGGCTGTATGAATGACCTACAGAAGTAACAACTTCCACATAATTTTAATCCCTTATTAGCACCTTGACATGCAGATAAGATGAGCTCTAGTATCGTGAGAGACCCCACCTGGAGTACTGTGTCCAGCTCTGGAGCCCCTAACATAAGAAGGATATGGAGCTGTTGGAGCGCGTCCAGAGGAGGGCCATGAGGATGCTCAGAGGGCTGGAGCACCTCTCTGATGGAGACAGGCTGAGAGAGTTGGGGTTGTTCAGTCTGGGGAAGAGAGGGCTCTGGGAAGACCTTGTAGTGGCCTTCCAGTACCTAAAGGGGGCCTGCAGGGAAGGTGGGGAGGGACTCTTTACCAGGGAGTGTAGTGACAGGACGGGGGGATAACAGTTTTAAACTGAAAGAGGGGAGATTTAGATTAGACACAAGGAAGAAATTCTCTACTGTGAGGATGGTGAGACACTGGAACAGGTGGTCCAGAGAGGTGGTAGCTTCCCGATGGGGCTTTTTGACCAATCTGGTCTAGTGGAAGGTTTCCCTGACCACGGCAGGCGGGGTTGATGGNACCATGGCAGGCGGGGTTGATGGTCTAGATGTTCTTTGAGGTCCCTTCCAACTCTAACCATTCTGTGATTCTGTGATCACATTTTCCACGCAGAAAATTCCCCAAGGGACTGAGTAGCTGCATAACAAATAAATCAACGATTTAATGTCTTAATGGAATTAAACCAAGCTGGTCGTCTGCAGCAAGACATGGCAATTTTATGGTCATCAAGATTTAGAACAAGAAGTATGAATTGCCTTAGTCATGTGGAATAATAAGAATATTGGGTTGCTAGAATGGAATGTAGCCAGTGGGATAACAACATCGCTCTTGCAGTCAGTACCCCGCAAATATTAAGGGACAGTACATCAGTTTTGTGCCTCATTGGGAAGATGTCAAATTCCCCAGTGTGACAGAGAATGGGTCCCAGAGCTGACATAAAAGGAATGGTGCCATCTCTTGAAATACAAAAAGAAGTACCAGGGACCCATAGCTACATCTTTATGCTGTCTATGTTACTGTTGGTCCAGCTTAGTTAACCCAGTGGTGGAAGATGACAACTCACTGAAATAATGAGAAGGATGCAAGTCAAAGGAACCTGCAGGACAGGATTTGTGCTCAGGTACCTACCAAAATGTGGAAGCTCATGAGACACTTGGAAGTTCAAAAATACACAGCAAAATCACATTACTAGCCTATGAAACAAAGCTGGAGTGGTCAGGACTTTTGGGTTTTTCCATTTACAACAGTGTGAATCATAGACTATTTTTTTCTGAGTCACACTCTTTATTTTTTTTCCCCATCTCTGGAAAAAAGGATTACGGTATCTTCCCTGAATCACTGCATAACATATGTTGTAATGTGTAAGGACCTGCCACTTCCATTCAAATGACGAGGTCATCCCTTTTTCAGACTTTCACATTGTACAGCAGTTCCTATTTAAAATGCTCTCCATGTACAAAAACATTCTTTCTTCACTGTTAGAACTATAAGGAAATTTATTTAAAAGCCCTTGGACATAGGTTCAGCAGCCCATGGACTTCTGCTGAGCCATCTATTTATAAAGTACCAGACCTACTACTATTTTTAGGCATGACAGAATTTAACCATGGCATTGGCAACTCTAGGACACCCCTCCTTTCAGTGGTTTCCATTATTTTGGAGCATTGTTTTTGTGTTATTCCTATCACGTTTCTTGATTACATACACTTGAGGCACTTTATACTTTCCCCAAATACTTTGTCCTGTTAAATATTTGCAAAAGGATGAAATGTCGTTGCAGCAGGTGCTGAAATCATGAGTGGTGAACAGGCCAGCAAACAAGCTGTAGCACAAGAGCCATTGGTCACCTTTCCTCACATTCCTGTGTTAAATTTTTTGAACTCTACATTCAAAACAGTATTTTGGAGTGAACTATGCAGATAATCACCCTTGGTGTCATTAAGCACATGGATAGAATTTAGAAGCACCCAATGGTGAGAGACCTCAGCATCCAACAGGAACAAAACCAACTTTGAAATTTCCGGCTAAGTTGATACAAACTTCCACTGGAATCATTTGGAATTTCTGTCTATAAAAAACACAACTTATGGGCTGCTTGCAATAGAAACTATGTAAGATCATTTACCTTCAAAAGAATGACTTGGTGTGATCGCTTTTGTAGTTTTGGGATGTATGAGTTCTAGGACCCTCTCGCCAGCTTGCCAAAATCCTACCCTCCCATGCTACACCCATGCGAAGCGTCCTGCTCCTTGTGCTTGCACCAGCATCCGTGCTGGCACAACCGGGCAGCAGGGCAGTGCATGGAGCCAAACCAGCCAGGAACGGGCGATAGAGAACACAGAAATAGTTTTATGCGGGTTTATACTGTCAAATTCCAGCTCTGGTGCAGGAGAGAGAGAGAATTCACTGAGACTCCATCTTCCTCCCTGGATCCAGAGCACCCAGTGGCCACGCAGGGTACAGGACAGAGACGGCACAAACACATCATGCTTTTCAAGGCAACCACTTGAGACAAAAGATACCATCTCAATAAAAATAAGGCATCATCAAGTGCCAGAAGTCATGGTAAGAAAAGTGTCTAAACTAGCACTTTTTGACCACAACTTTGAGCTAATTTTTGAACAGCATAGAAATTTTTATCAGATTACAGCTCCATTTAATGCTAGCATTACACACCTTCATTAGCTCTGTTCTATTATACTTGACTATTAAATGTCATTTGATTTTCTGAAAAGATGCAAGATGCTGTGCCTGTATGACAAGCATCTTGTCAGTTGTCCCCCAACTGATTTTCCTGATCGGTATGTTAAAAAAAATGCTAATTTTAAAGATGCTACCTTCTGTCAGACCTCGTGGCGCACGTTTTTTTTTCCCCTGCTGTTATTCTGGAGGGATTATTTAGCGGTGAGAGAACCGACCGTGTTTTCTCTGGAGACCTGGGGTCAGAGTTCTGCTCTGCGGGGTCTTTCTGTGCAGCTCTCCATCACCTCGGACGGCCCTACACCATCCGACAGTCGTACCCCCCCCTCCTCCCCGGCCCTTCCCAAACCAGGCAGACGCAAGCCAACCTGGGTCCCGACGCTATGTGGCTATGTCAGCACGGCGCTGAGCCTGCTAAATAACACCCTAATTAGCAGGACTGTGCAGCGGAGGCTCATGGCTCTCTGGCCGCAGGCTGGCATGTCCCCATCCAGCTGGGGCTGCCTGAGGACTGGTGCCGCACCTGCAACGCGAGGGCAGCATCCCGCACCGCAGATGGACGGGAGGGAGGATGGATCGTGAAGTCCGCGAAGGGTAGGAATAACACGGAAAGAGGGATTGTAAATAGCTCCAAGGCTGCTGGGTCCAGTTCGGTAGAAGTGGGTGACTTTCCGCTCCTTGTCACTGCTCCCCTGGGAGCCAGGCCTTCCCCCCCAGCCTGGCAGATGACACTCTCCCTCATTCCCCCCGGCTCATTCCCAAATCCTTGCTCTGACGGTGCATCCTCGCTGATTCCTGCCCCTAGAAATGAGGACAAAACCTCACCCTGGGGTTTTTCCCCAATTATTTCCTTGACGTTTGTTCGGTAAAACATGAGGAAGCAGCTCAGAAACGCAGACGGTGCTAAATGAATCTCCCTGTTGTCTCTGTAATCCCACATCCCCGCTCTGATCGATGTGTGTTTGGGAGAGGCGTGAGTGAAAAGCAAGCAACATCGCATTTTAGAGGGAAAATAAACTTCAGAAAGGGAAACCTCGGGCTGATCCAGAAACCTTGCAACTGTCTAGGGTGGGAAAAGCCCCTCTTCCTGCTCCGGTGCCTGCGGCTCCCCTCACGCAGCCCCAGCCCGGTCCCTGCCCATGCCCCTGCCCCGAGGCTGGTGATATCAGGGGAGACTGGGAGGAATTTGTCCTTGCAGAGCCCCCTCAGAGCCCAGACCCTCACCCCACGCCCCATCCCCGGACCCCAGGAAAACTTCCACCCCGCAAAGCACCCCCAAGCCAACGGCTAACTATACCTGGAGAAAGGGAAAAAGGGGCGCTCGGGGCNGGGCAGCGACCAGCACAGCCACGTCCCGCACAGACAGACAGAGCCCACGCTGCAGGGACCCACGCAGAGGTGACCCGCAATGCCCCCCACAGCAGCGCCTCCCGCAGCTGATGTCCGGCACGAAAACATCCCACATAGTGACGGTCCTCACAGCAGTATCCCACATGGTGGTGACCCTCACGGTCACATCCCCCATGGTGAAGACAAACCATGTCCCCCACATCAGTGTCTCTCACAGTTGATGTCCCTCACAAAAACATCCCACAGGGTGATGACCCGCAATGTCNCATCCCACATAGTGACGGTCCTCACAGCAGTATCCCACATGGTGGTGACCCTCACGGTCACATCCCCCATGGTGAAGACAAACCATGTCCCCCACAGCAGTGTCTCCCACAGCTGATGTCCCTCACAAAAACATCCCACAGGGTGATGACCCGCAATGTCTCCCGCAGAAGTGTCTCCCACAGGGATGTCCCTCACAGCAACGTCCCACATGGTGAAGACACACAATGCCCCCCACAGCAGTGTCTCCCACAGTTGATGTCCCTCACGGCAACATCCCACAGGGTGCAAACCCACAATGTCCCCCACAGCAGTGTCTCCCACAGTTGATGTCCCTCACAAAAACATCCCACAGGGTGATGACCCGCAATGTCTCCCGCAGAAGTGTCTCCCACAGGGATGTCCCTCACAGCAACGTCCCACATGGTGGTGACCCTCACAGAAATGTCCTGCATGGTGAAGACCCACAACATTCCCCACAGCAGTGTCTCCCACAGTTGATGTGCGTCACAAAAACATCCCACATGGTCAAAACCCGCAACGTCCCCCACAGCAGTGTCTCCCAGAGCTGATGTCCTTCACAGCAGCGTCCCACATGGTGATGACCCACCATGTCACCCCCAGCAGTGTCCCGCACTCCAGTAGCCCTCACAGCAATGATGCCCCTCCTACGCAACGACACCCCGCACAGCCGTGTCCCACAGAGTGGTGAGCCGCAGCCCTGCACAGCAGTGTCATGCAGCCATGTCCTTCACAGTGGTGGCCCTCCCGGGACTGACCTGCATGGCAATGTCCCACCCAGAGGTGCCCTGCACAGCTGTGCCCTGACTCATGTAGCAGTGACCCGCACAGCTGTCCCAGAGCGTCCCCATCCACCTCCACACGGCTCCGCCACTGGGGACTGCCCGGGGCCACCGGATGTGCTTTATTGGTACAGGCACTTTCTCATTTCAGGGCACATCCTACACAGCCAGGAGCATTTGCTTGTGTTGTGTTTTTAATTTTCTTTCTTTTTTTTTTTCTTTAAAGCTCTGTTTCCAGAACAAACAAAAGAAGCTGTACTCACAGGTGCATGAGGAAAGCGGGATGGATCCCTCAGTAACTTCCTAAAACACGAAGATTTGGATTCTGTTTTTCAGTTATCTCCAGTGCTAAGAGGTTTTCAGGATTAATAGGACCTGATCATTTTAGCCAAAAGTCAAAGTAGTGAGGTGACTGCGAAAATATGTCAGCTTTGCACTCTTCGGTTTGCAGACAGTTAGCTACTAAGGCAAGAGACATCTGGTCTCCCAAAGCTGCCTACGGATGGGAGGTAACAGTCTATTACATTATCTGCTACATGTGGGTACTTGGACCCCCTGAGACAGCTCGGGCCAGCCAGAGTTTAATTTCTTCCAGACATCACAACGTTGCTGTTAAAATGTTGTTTAAATCCCTGAGGACCGGCTCCGCACTGTTATCCAGCGTGCCACTAATGAACTCACTGGCGTCTTGCCAGCCTAAAACCTGAACCCGTGAATAGCGAACGTCGGGGGAGCTCCTGCGGTGGCTGGGAGGAGAACAAGGCTTGCAGCCTGCCTCGGTAAAAGGCGGTGTGAGAGCAGGAATGCCTCTTCGTGTTTTCCTTTCCTTTATTGGATTCCTGTAGGTCACCTGAAAGGCATAATATCAGCAAATCAATGTAGAAGCCACCTTTATAAGCAGATAAATCTTGTGCGGATGACTTACGCTAAAGGGATAAGTCAGTAAAACTTGGATGAGTTTGGAACAGATTAAAGAGTGGCTTCTTCTTAGTGAATATGTTTACAGAAAACTAAGAAACGACGTCTGCAATGGTCTAGTAAAAGAAAACAAAATACAAATGAAAAATGTTAAAATTTCTACTAGATGCAGATTCTTCAGAGCAACCAGAAAAAGGAATCTTAATTAAAGGAGAGAACAAGCTCACCCAGTTTGTTCCAGCAAATACTTTGTTTTTTCCCTTTTAGTTTAGTTCCTCGCTATTAGGATGAGCACTGGGTAACTTGTGGGTAAGAAAGGCAAAGAAACACAGGGATGTGTTCTCTGGCAATGAAGCAGCACTGAAACCCTTACAGGCAATTCCAGCAAAATAGGTAGAGATTTCTTTCTCGTTTGACATGAGATGGTCCACAGAAAGTAGGTGTTGCTCATGCCCTGCTATTGGTTATCTTTTAGTCACGCAGTTAACTTTGCCTACAAGGAAAAGCAGTTCGGGGCAGGGTTGGTGTAAAGGGGATGCATAGATAAGCATAGGGAATGGGCAGAGCCCTTGCTCCATCTTCCTCATAAGCCACAGGAGCATTGCATGGAGCAGAAGTCATCAGTCATTTGTTCCACACATGCCCTTGGAGCCAAAGTACTTCTTAAATCCCAGAGGTGCGGAGAAATCTCAGGACTGCATTGTCATCCTCTCCAAAGCAGGTGTTGCCACTGGCTATGAGATTTTGCAAACCATGGGCTACCTTGAGTTGCCATCTGTTTTTTGTACTTTTCTGCCCTATTTTACCTTTTTGTACTCAAAACTCCAATACCTAAACTAAAACCTAACTGCAGTATTATATGGTAAGAGGGGGGAAAAAAACAAGACTGCAAAAACATGTTTTTCAGCTAATTTCTCCAACATATAAATGGTTCTGATGAGTCTCGTTCCATTGTTTTCTTATTTCCAACCAAAGTGTCCCCATTGCCTTACATGGAGCTCTACTTGGTTTGTAATACCACAAAGGCAAAACTGAGACAGATGAGCTCCAACAGTAAATTAAAAAGAGAACTACTCTCTGTTATTTACCATTCTTACCAGTTCTATTATTTACCATGGTTATTTATGCTCTCTCTACATAAGGCATGTAAAGCAGAGCCAGACTCTTACTCTCTGTCTATTCCTATGGTCTACCCATAGTATTAGGCAGAAGACTGAAAACATCTGCAACTGGAAAAAGCTTCAGTCTGGCAGCAAAAATATATGTTTGATAGTAAAATACCTCTCTCTTATTTTCAAGTTTAATTTACTGCCACAGTGACTTTGAGGACCTGATACAAGGACTATTCAACTCAACTTCAAAGTCTTTTTCAAATACATTATCCGTCAGCCCGCAGCATTCCACATGCCCACACCTCCTCACGTGCAAACTCTCTGGAAGGTCCTAACTTGCAGAAATAGAGCTCATTTTTCTTTGCTGCTAGGAGGTTAATCCGGTGGCAACAAAAGGAGAAGACTTCAAAGATCCTGCAGGGCATTTCTTTTTCTTTTACACCCGTGTTTGCACACAGCTCTATTTATTTTACAGAAATACCCTTCCGAAAGTAACCTGCTTACATATTTTACATTGAGGCAACACGGCGACTGATGTGACTACAAAGGCTACGGGTTGCCTCCATCCTGCTCCTCAGGTCACGCTTCCCGGGAGCACCACAGTCAGCTACAACTCGAGTCGGTCCTAAGAGGCCTTTGTTCCCCTTGTTCTGAAAAAAAGTAGGCTTTCTCCTGATAAGAAGTAATCTGCTAAGGTAAATTACCACATCATGGTGTTTGCTAGGGTAGCGGAGAGCTTAAAGCAGTAGCAACATTTTCTATGTAAAAAAAACGAGGAGTAATTTGTCTTCGCTAACAGTCAGCCTGTATAACAACCCAGTAGACGATACATAAAAGAAGTTTTCTATAGTTTCATAGCCCGTGCTGTTATCCAGAAAGCACAATGCTCTTTCAATGGCTAGCTCGAGCCGTTCTACATTGAATGGCTCATAAGAGAGCTCGCTGAGTACCTGGCTGTATCGGAGAGAGGTCATTTGTCGTGCAAACCACCTTCCCCTTGTGCCCACTCTGCCCTGGCCGTCCTGGCGGGCAGAACCCTGCCGTGGGGACACACGGGTTTGCTGAGTCTCCATTACAACCACTGGTTTTGGCTGGGGTTGGTAGCCACGTGCGAAATTGCTTGAATTCTAGAGGTTAGTGGCAATACAGCGGAGCTATCTATCAGGATATTTTTAGCTGATTTTTAAAGGCCTTCCCCTTTCCTGTAAGTCACTGAAGAAATGCCCAAGTATTGAGATGAACAGAGAGCTGCTGTTGAGCTTCCATGCAGAAAAAGTCAGGAAAATCTATATGCTCAACCTAAGTGGATCAGGGCTCGAAAACATCCTTTTTTTTTTTTTTTTTTTCTTNTTTTTTTTTTTTCTTTTTCCTGAGTTTCTCTTTTTACAAGTTCAGGGAGGTGAACTGAAATGAAACTCCTAAGACAGCACGAGGAAGGGGAGGTAGCCCAGGGCAGGGTGGGCAGAGGGCAGCAGGAGTGCCTCCACCAGCAGCCATTAGCAATGAGACTGTCTCAGCTGCTGGTAGAATATTCCCCGTACTCTATCAGGCTACAGCTACGTTTTCTGTCTGAATAAACAGGCCATGTCTTATGGAATAATAGTATCGCAGTCATGAGTACATTTTTGCCTCTTATCTTAATTCTAAATGCTATTGTAATCTAGAAGGGTCATCATGTTGTCACTCCAATATTCATCTGTCTCAGTGCTGTTGGGAACAATATTCCCCAGAGGACACTCACCAGGGAGCGTGCTGAGTACCTGGCTGCGTTTGAAGAAGAGCATTTGCAGCACAACCAGTGATACATAAACTGGTGAGTTTTCTAATTCCTGGTCCTGTACAGTCAGCTGGTTATTCAGACAACCTGCCCTGGTTCTCCAGGCCAAATAGGACACTTGTGCTTTCAAAGGCTTTACTCAGATGTGAAGGCGTCTATTCATGATGTGTGAGGAACACAACCCACTTGATTCCTGTCTGTTAGCCATCTTCCTTCAGGGTTTACCAGGCAGTTTTACTTTTTAAATGCATATGATCAGCCAGAGTAAGAGAAGGTGGCAGTTTAACACAAACACTTTCCAAAACAGAACTGCCTCTTGTAAAATAAGCATCCCAGGATATTATTCCACATGCTTCCCCATTTCTCCTGCTTTTGGGTTATTTTGTTTGGTAGTTGCAGACCCCCCCTCTCTTCTGTAATCAGGACTAAATCAATTACTTCCCTTCCTGATGGAGGAATCATTATTACCATTTTAAAGATACGAGAAAACGATACTGAGAGATTAGGGCCCCTATCCAGCAAAACACTTAAGCACTTGCATAACCCGAGGCACATAATGACCCCGCTGTAGGACTGCTCAGTTGTTCCAAGTTACGCAGTCGGGGGGGATTTACTGAACCGGGGCCTCCTGGTGTGCCTGAGGGCTCCCCGAGACCCGGCTCCCTCATTCCCAGGTGCAC
This sequence comes from Rhinoptilus africanus, assembly GCA_013400135.1. Classification (NCBI taxonomy): domain Eukaryota; kingdom Metazoa; phylum Chordata; class Aves; order Charadriiformes; family Glareolidae; genus Rhinoptilus; species Rhinoptilus africanus. Next base: position 284,786 of record VXBO01009521.1, read on the forward strand.
GTCGCAGCCACCAGCCTCTCCTCCTCGCGCGGCCCCGCAGCATCCACGCTGGCCTGCCACATCTGGAGCAAACTTGAGCCCTGATTTAGGCCCGGCCAGATCCTTTTTCATCAGGATATAAAAGATGAATAGCTTATCCTCAAATTCGTTACTTAAAATCATGCAAAAAGTGGCTAGGGCTGTTTATTTCTCATTAACTCCAGAGCAGATTTGCCCTGTTGTTTTAAACTATAACCGGTATTGGCGTAGCCCAAAACTCAACCTGTTTATTTCTTTCTCAGTTGTCGCATCCAGTAGCAAAGATTCAGGGTCTTGGAGCCAGTGGATGATTTTGGTGATGGAGCGTTTCGCAGAGCAGGGCGCCGCTCCCCCTCCTGCAGCTGATGAGCACGCTCTGCTAGCAGGAATAAACACCCTTTTCTTTTTTTTTTTTTTTTGTCAATGAAGAAAGCAGGAATAACAATGAGTTTATGAAATTAGGGCACTGAACTGTTGAGAAAGAGAGCCATTTTTCCAATCATAATCCCGCTTTTAAAAACCTCTGCCAATCTTTCCACTGCTCTGATGAAAAGGTGGATTTTGCTGACTTGAATAATTTGAAAGTAAATGATGATTCTGGTGTACACTGGCTGGCAGAGGAAACTGTTTATATAATTCTGGGCTTGCTAATAACCCTCTTCATAGCTAGAAATGGTGCCAGGGAAGCTGCTGGCCATGTAAAAATGCTTTCCCATTTCCTTGCCTTTATTGTTTTCTGTCACAGCTTGTTTTTTTTTTTAATTAGGACATGAACTATTTTTAGTGTCTGTAGACAAAAAATGTATTGTTCGGGCTAAAATGAGGCCAGGTACCATGAAAACGCGTTCAGGGAAAAAGATTTGAAGGCAGAGTTTGTCTTTGGCTCTGTGCAGTGAAAGTTTGCGTGCTGAGTCCAATTAGTTACAGCCCTGTCACTTCACGAAAGTGAATGTAATTGTGTCAGGGCAGATTTGGCTCGCAGGCTGCAGAGAAATACTCTGAACCATGCACAGCATCAGCATCTAGAATATTCTGAATTATTTTGTCCATCCAAATTCCATGCATATCTTGCTGTTTAAGAGCAGAACAGCGAACAAAGCTTTCCAGTCAGAAGATGGACTTGGGCAAAAGTGATTTTTGATAAGGCACCTCTTTGTATCTCATCTAACCAACCAAGAGACCTTAGAATCCCTGCATTGTATACAGACTGCACGCTACCCTGGGTTCTACCCATGGGTGTACACGTGTGCGTGCACCATGTAGGTAAAGGTGCAGCGAGATTTTGTGAGCCCTAGTTCAGTCAGAAAGAAGCAGAAAAAGCTTTTCCATATGTAAGAGTCTCATCTGAGAGGCAAGACATGGAGCCCCGTCCTGTCACTTTCGTGCAGAATTTCAAGTGATGCTCAGGGTCTTGATCTTTTTCTTCATGGTTGCCCAAGGCCCAGTCCCACACTATGCATCTACTCTAGTCATCTATTAAATTCCTCTAATGCGATGAGGGCTTCATTACCAGGGGAGAGCTTATCTGTGTGGAAGTAGCATCCATAATGGGAATCCGTGGAGGAATTCACCAGAAATGAAGAGCTCTCCCAAAAAACCAAGCACTTTCTGTACACTGGGAACTACCGCATTCTTTAATGTATAAATTTTTTTTTTTAAAAAAAGGAATGTTTACCAAAAAAGACCCTCAAAATCTATCAAAATAACTCACTCCAATGTGAAGACTTTCCTTGCTAAAAAAAAAAAAAAAAAATTCCCCATATTTTTGAACACACCTTTTAGAAGGGCAATGAAGCTGGTGAGGGGTCTGGAGATCAAGTCTTTCAAGGAGCGGCTGAGGGAGCTGGGGTTGTTCATCCTGGAGAAAAAGAGGCTGAGGGGAGACCTTATCGCTCTCTACAGATACCTGAAAGGACGGTGTAGAGAAGGGGGGAGGTTGGTCTCCTCCCAAGTAACAAGAAACAGGGCAAGAGGAAACGGCCTCAAGTTGCACCAGGGGAGGTTTAGATTGGATATTAGGAAAAATTTCTTCACTGAAAGGGTTATTAAGCATTGGAACAGGCTGCCCAGTGCTTGGGTCACCATCTCTAGAGTTATTTAAAAGACCTCTAGGTGTGGAGCCGAGAGACATGGTTTAGTGGTGGACTTGGCAGTGCTGGGTTAATGGTTGGACTTGATGATCTTAAAGGTCTTTTCCAACCTAAATGATTCTATGATTCTAAGTTTATTCATTACTACAGTGACCAGAAAAGCAAAACTTGTCACTTTTAGGATCAGCTGTACATATGAAATGGGTCCTGATACCATTTTCAGTAAAAGAAACCAAGTATTTCAGAAAGAAAGAAAAAAATACTATCCCTGGTCATCTGTAATCTGTGCAATGCAGGCTTCTAACACTTCACCAGATAATTCCCATGCAGAGGCAGATGTCTTACAGTTAAAGTAGATCTACTTTGAAGTAGCAGGCATTTTCAACCTTTTCCAGGCTATGGGTCCCTAAAATATTCCATTAGATTCACAAACCTCTGCAGAAAACTCACAGTATCCAGCATACAAAAATTTACTTTTCTTATTCATCTTAGAAGCAGCCCATAGAAGAGCCACACAGGTCAAAAGCTGATAACCACCGAAGTTGAGAATGATTTTCAGGAAGAAATTGGGCATTGGTTTTGAGACTGGAAATAACAGAGAAGTCAACGGATCCTACAGTACTCCAAATAGCCATGTTTTCATATATGTCCAGCTGTGTTTTCAGACTCCCACTCCTGGATCGTCCCCCAGAGGGGGACAGGGAGGGTGACAAAGAGAAGAGAGGGTGAATGGATGAGCCCCAGTGCTTGATTTGATTAGAGGTTCTGCTTTAGGCCAACTGTGTCCCACACTTGTCTTTCAACACCATAGGATTTGAGTATATTCTTCTACATTTAAGTACCAGAGTCCGGCCCTGAAGGTCCTCTGGGGAAGTGTAGGGTCCCTCCGCAGGGGAGGGAAGCTTAGAAGTATGCAATTAGTACAGTTGTTGCCATTTTCTTCTTGTGTTTAAATCTGTCTTGATAGCAATATCCTTTGATTAAATTACCATAGAACCACAATACATGCTTGTGGCAGAAAATGAGCCTCATCATACAAAGCCAAGAAACCAATTAACCTTGCAGACTCACATCAAGTGTAGGATCTAGTCTAGGAAGATCCCTCCATTGCCACCATGACTTTCAAGGCTTCTATCAGGAGATTATCCTCAGATGTCCTCAGGTCTGCATCACCCACCAAATATGAATTACTTTTCACTCCTACCACCTTCTCCACTTTGCCACTTCTGCCTGTGGCATGGCCAGGCACTGCCCAATGGCCCTTTGCACCCACTGCACGCGTTTGTGACATGTGGGCAGAGGCTGACAGCTGAATTGGGACAAATTTTCTGCAGAGACCCTGAATGACCTATCACCTGGTATACCTCCATCTCCAGCTTTGAAGTTCTGACTTGAAGAGGTAAGTGGCCTCTCCTGGACTCGCAGAGGACTGCACATGAAGGGCCTGGGAGAGCGTTGATGTTTTCTTAGCACTTACACCTCTGGGAGGACTATTACACGCCTCCATTTTTGGGCTACCAGTAATGGATACTTCCTTATTTATAGAAACACTAATGAGAAGCGCAGGCAAGAGTGGTGATCACAGAATCAAAAAGCCCTCCTGCTGCAAGGTAAATATTCTTGAGTGCTTTGCAGTTCCACTTACAAAACCTTTGTATTGTTTTAAAGATAAATAATATAAACTTTAATGAAGAGATTAATTCCCAGTCTCAATTGGTCTTACTCCATGTCACTTACATGGAAATATGCTATTTTACATGAAGATTTGCCCTTCCGTGTTTCACCTGGTTCATATACTTGGAAATTCAGAGTGCTCTGTGCTGCATAAATTGGCCCTGAATGAATTTGGTTTCTTCCTGGTGTTCTTCCTGGCGTGCAATACCTGTATTTCCTCTTCCTTTTTTAAAAGACAGTTTCAAATGTTATTAAAGAGGTTTGGAAGAGATTTCTTCCTGGATGGTGCAGCTGCAAACAGTGAAGGGATAAAAGCGACAACTGGGGGCAAGCAGTGAGAAAAAAATCTTTTCTGCTGAAGTGTTGAGTTTGCTTTAGTTCAGACACTGGACACAGGATGGATGCATCTATTTTTATTACTAATTCCATAGTAACAGCACCAAACCTGGCCTAGTGTACATGCAGCCCGGACACATCTTTGTCACCAGAAATGGAGGTTATCTAGAGTGTACAGAAGGTTCATAAAGTATTGAACAGTGCTAAAGAGTGCAAACAGTTTGTATAGCTTGAGCCAAATTCTCCCCAACACGAATTCACTATTGTGCCATTTTTAAAACTTTTGTTCTTAGTATCACAAAACTGCAGATTGTAATCTGAATGCAAGTGACATTTTCTTTCCTTCAAGGGTACATCAGATGGGTTCTAAGATGGTAGTAACTAATTCCTAGACTCTCAGAGTACATTTGCTTTTCATTGCCACCCAGTTTTCCATGAGACTTTGGGTACGCCAGATAATCTCCCTGAATAACTACAAGGTATTTAGGGGTCATTTTAACAAGCTAACCCTCCTGATTACCCTTAAGAATTAACTAACAATTTACTACCACTGCATGATCAGAAGAAGAAAGAGGCAGTAAGTGCGGCTGGGCTTTACGTTCTGTTGGGGTGGATGGATGCCAAAGGGGGACACAGCCCTGAACTCAACAGGAGCCAGTTCAGCTTTGCCTGTAGCAGATGAAGCAGTATGAAGCAGTATGAAGCAGTATCTCATCAGCCAGCACCAACAAGTGAGAGGACTTCTCCCACCCAGGAAACCCACTCATCCATAGGCCTGAATTTATCTCAGTATCTCTGTGTTTAGATGTATGTATTATGTGTGAAACTGCATAATATTAAATAATTAATTTAGGGCTACATTGTATCTTGATTTGTTTATTCTTTCTCTTAAATGCCTTGTTTCACTATCTAGCTTGAAGATGTAAATACTTCAGCTGTATTTCTGTCTGTCTCTGGATTCCCACATTGGCTTAGTTACAAAGCAGAGGTCTCCAGGACAGAGGATACCTGCAGTTAGGCTTCTCTTTCTCAAATATGTTTATCAATTCCTTGTGCAATCATCTGCATAATAGTTTGATTGTAGACTAGCACAGCACGTCTAAAAGTTTGATGCTGAAAACATCAGTTTTATGTTCAGCTAGAGATATAACATATCCAGGGAGAGCAAAGCTAAATATACTGCACTTAATGCATGGAGGAGCTTATATTTCAGAAAGGAGGGGTAATTACTTTTCTCATGGGCTGACATTCTGGTTTTATCCACAACTTGTGAAACGCACAGAACTGTCCTCTGGCTGCACAGAATGTCTATCAATGCAAAATGGGCTGCCAGCAATCTGACAGTGGATTTAAATTAAATCAAATAATTAAAATTTGTAAGTTTTTATACACTTTAACTACATTAGCTCCAACAAGAATATACTGTAGAAACTCCCTGGTGTGATTTTCAAAGATCCTGAACACCTACAGCAACCAGGCCACCCATTCATAATGATACTTTCTAGCAGACAACATCAGTCGTGGAGAGATCATTTTGTTCATCTAAAGCAGTCAAAAATACTGCAATCCCTCATATAGAAAAAAAAAAAAAAAAAGCCCTACACCCATCTTGAATGCCTTCAGATTTACAACATTAGGAAAAGATTTGACAGCACCAAGTGTTTAATCTGCAAAGGGATTATAGTTATCTTCACAGCATGCACACATCATTAATGTTAATGGGAACTGCACCTCCAAGACTCGCCCTAAAATGCTGGCTGTAAATAGCATCCCAGTAGGATAATTAAAAGCTTGGTAGAAATACAGCAAGTTCCAGCAAACATTTTCTCCCAGGCTAAGTGATCAGAGAATTTGGAACTGAAAAAATAATCAGCAGTTTGGGTGGTGCATCAGCTTTACAAACAAGCTCATATACAAAGGCTTTTTCCAGCTTAGGTATAACTTTAGTTGGTGTATTTTGTTCTATGTTTCTTAGCCTACTTGTTTTTTCCTTCATTTCTGTAATCCTGCTTGACCTGAAGTTCAACACTGGGCTATGTTTGCAATCGTTATTGTATCAGGATTGCCCATTCCTATTTCTATTTCTCCCATGCTCCAAACCACTGGGAAAAAAAATATCAAAACTGTTAGCAGAATTACATCTTTTTTCTCTCTTATTTATTTCTGCTCAGGCTTAATAGAAATCCATGTTTTGCCACTGGAGTGTAATTGCTGGAAAAGAGTATTTCTTCTGCCAAAATTAACTCTATCTTCTAGAGTTATGGGGGCACCAACAGGTAAGGACAACAAAACTTATCCATCTTATTTTCTTGTTTTGCAAAGACTGAGGATGAAGGTTAAAGTAGGAATGAAATAAAAATTATCATCTAATACCCCATGAGGACCAAACTGCACTGTCAGAAGGAAATAGCCTAGAGCCTATACACTTTTAATGTCCCATAAGTTATGCCATTTTGAGATGACAACTTTTGCCAAAGGGGCAAAGTAATCCGTGGGAATGGTTTTCCTAATCCACAAAGGTTTCAAAGTTTCTAGGTAACATTATCAACCTTGACACATTCTCAGTCAATCTAAGATGTTCACACAGAGGATCAGAGCTTATCCAGTAACCTTTGAATCTCTATCTGTGACAGCAAGAGACTTCAGACTTGGCCTTCATCCGTTTTGACCTTGGAGAAAAATAATCTCCCAGTGCATTCCTGTGTGTGCATGAGACGAGTGCCTTAGCACAGGATGTAAAATACTTCAAACAAAATAGACTTGATTATTTATGGGGAAAAGAAAATCAGTGTGGAAGTGATGCCACAGGCAGCAGCTGATTGTGCTGCAGAACACGAGGCATTAAGCAGATTTTCCTACAGTTTTTCTGGAGAAAAAACCTGTTTCTTAAAATGGAGATTTTTCAGCCTGGCATCCCTAAAAGAGCCTCTAACCTCTTTTCTGCAAATATTTAAGGGGGAAAAAAGAATGTTGTTCTGTTGAGTTACTTGTTTTCTTGACCTCCTTACATATCAACACCCACCCCCTCTGGAAGTGTCTTGGTAAAATGGTGAATGTTGCCCTTTAATGAGTTTTCATTTGTCTACAGAACAGGACTTACTGTATACAAAAAACAGTTTACTCACTTGTATGATTTCACTGAAATCAATGGGCCCTCTCAGTTAGGAACTGGATCCAAAAAAATTGATAAAAATGGGGTTCTACTTCTTTACACACCACCAGACTTAAAAGTATAAGACCAGTACTGCCCTGCCAAGCTCAGCGAAAGCAGCAGGACTGGAACTGATCCCCTGAATATAGATTTGTGATACACACAGAGAAAGCATAGTACAAGGCAGTCCCAACTTCTGCTTGAGGCCTAAGACAACAACGTAGGACAGATAGCACATTTGTTAATAGGATTGAATTATTATTGGTGGTAAAAAACAAGCAACCAAGAAGCAGAGAGCCTCACACCTGTAGCACTGCTGCTGCAACATGGTGTGGAGGATGAATGGCTGCAACAACTGGTGCTGCATTGGAGAGCCTGAAGTCTGACCATAAGCAAGTGATGCAGCTCCCCAGAGCAATGTGACAAGCCACATCACACTCTGGAGGGCTCTGCAGGACCTCTAATTCTGGGTAATTTCTCCCAGACTAGGGAAGATACTGTAAATGGCCTTTTTCCGTCAGTCCATCCAAGTTTACAAGGGATTTTAAAAAGGTTACAACTGGCTATGCAAAGCTACAGAAGTGCTTGAATACCTTCCTGACCTCAAGATGAAGCGGCCTCAAATAGAACATCTTCACCTTCAAAAGAACAGAAGCAAAAACTACCAGCTCTGCATCCTTCTATTACTCATGGACCCAGACATCATCCTCCAACCCCCCACAGCATAGTGCTCCCATGGCTACCACCCGGCGTATGACCTAAGACACCTCACACCTCTGGAAGCCATCTTCTCCATACCTCTGCCGCCACCTGCCCCTCCAGGGTCTGCCTGCACACATGCTGCCCTCTTCTTCAGCTCTAATGCTTGGGGTAATCTCCTCTTTTCCTGAATTGAATCTCCGGGAAAGAACAGACACGTTCTTCACAGTAAGGGTGGTCAGGCACTGGAAGAGGTTGCCCAAAGAAGCTGTGGTATCACCAGCATCTTTGGAGATACTTAGAGTTAGACTGGACAAGGACTCAGGCAACCTGATGTAACTTTAAAGTTGGCCCTGCTTTGGGGTAGATGACTTCTGGAGGTCCTGTTAGACTAGCACTAGTTTATGATTTAAAATACAGACCTTCCCTTGTTCAAACGAATACAATATGCCTGCAGCAATAGGAATTGAGGAGTGTCCCTCTCACAGCTTGTGAAGCAACTAGTGACCTTGATTGTATCCTCTGTTTCAGAGCAACCAGGACTCAGTCAGAGCAACGACGTTTATCTGTTGCTTGGCCTTGCACACTGCACACTGAGTGTTTACAGAGAGTAAATGGAGATATTTGGGTCTCACCAACACTATTCCTTTGGACTGCACACTGTATGAAGAGAAACAGGCAAAACAGAGAGACAGGATCCTGCTATACCATGAAAATGGACAAAAACTACAGAAGCCTAGTGAACATGGAAAGGAAATAAGGTCTAAGTATTATTTTAGTTAAGGGTTTGTCTTAGAAGGGATTTTAATTGCTCAATTAGTTATCAACTACGTAATTGCTTTCTGATGGGAAAAAAGACCCAGCTGTTTTCCCAACACCAGTGAGTCTAAAAATTCTGAACTGCTGTGTATTTGATTGCTAACATCACACAGCTAGTTGTGTATCTGGACTTGACATGTTAACTACACACAGTAAACATAGTTAATTTTAACTTCACTGCCCCTGTTTGCCTCCTTTACAGTGTCAAAGATACAGCACTATTCATTAAGTGTTTACCTGCACTAATAGATCAATGCCCTTTCTGTTCCACAAAAGATTTTCATGTTCATTGAGGTGGTGGAGGCCCCATCCCTGGAGACATTCAAGGCCAGGCTTGATGAGGCTCTGAGCAACCTGATCTAGTTGAAGATGTCCCTGCTCACTGCAGGGGGGTCGGACTAGATGGCCTTTGAAGGTCCCTTCCAACCCAACACATTCTATGATTCTATATTATGGAAAACGTTAATTTTCTCTTCCTTAATTTTTCAAGCACTGTTTTTGCTTACTGTCAAGGAAGGCAGTAGCAAGGAATTTGCTTTGTGACATAGAAACCCTTTAATGGCCTAAGATTTTCAGTGAAGTGTATACAATTCTCTGCTACAATAACAAACCCTTGTGTTGATAGCTACTTCAGCCTCTTAATTTGATTCCTAATGGAAATCTTGTCTTTAATATAAAATTAATTTGATTTTAGGCAGGTGAAATACTAAACGAACACCTTAAACACATGTAAATATAAATGCAAATTTGAAGTTTTGCTCTGTGCTAGCATCAAGAAGCTAACACTGAGCTGGATACTGTCACAACTTGTAGACAGCTATTTACTATGATCATATACATTTTTACTGCCGTAGTACAAAGCAGACTTAAGGCAGAAAAAATGAAAGCAGCCCTTGGGCTTTCTGCTTAGCACCTGGTGGAGTGATTTATGCCTGCAGGAAGCAGATAGAAAGCCCTGCCAATGGAGAACTGTTGGTTTATCTGCTCTGTTTTTTAAGCCTGTTTTGTGCAGTTTGGAAGGGTTTTCCTGAAGTGCAGTATGGTGAAAAGGCAGCACAGTTAGAACCAGCCAGACTATGTCGCCCCAGGTAAACTCTGAATGTCAAAGTCCAGTTTAGTTAATAGTTGAAGCTTTTCTTAAAGCCATGCTTCTGCAGAGAAGGTAGTCCTGCCTTTCCACTGTCACTGCCTGCATATTTCTGCTACCATCCATGCCTGATATTTGGGACAAACAGAGAGACAGGTCAGCTTACTGATTCAGCTAAATGTTAACCTCTTTTCTGTTTTTTTTTTTTT
>VXBO01009521.1:298151-358999 GCA_013400135.1 Rhinoptilus africanus
GATTTTTGGGGAGAGAGAGAGAGTTCTTGGGAAGATGGGAGATGAAGAAATAAACCTTGTTCCTGTAGTTTCTCAAAAAACATTTTCCTGTTTGCAGCACTTGAAACCTCTTCTTGTCCCTACCCCTATCTAAAGTTTCATTTGGTCCACCAACTCCAGAAACATCATGGAATTTCTTCAGTGTCCCAACTCCATCTTCCCCTCTTCTCACTAAACCTCCTCCACTCTTGCTTTCAAGCCAGGCAGTGCTTAACCCCAGGCTAGTATTAGGTCTGCAAAGCAAAAAACGGTGTCCTAATGAGCCAGGATCAGGGGAACTCTGTCCCCACTGAGCAGGGGGCCTTTTCTGGCCTTGTGTGTGGAGATTGTGTCCAGCTCTGGGGTCCCCAACATAAGAAGGACATAGACCTGTTGGATTGAGTGCAGAGGAGGGCCACGAAGATGCTCAGTGGGCTGGAGCACCTCTCCTATGAGGACAGGCTGAGAGAGTTGGGGTTGTTCAGCCTGGAGAAGAGAAGGGAGACCTTATAGCAGTCTTCCAGTACTTAAAGAGGGCCTACAGGAAAGATGGAAAGGAACTCTTTATCATTGAGTGTAGTGATAGGACGTGGGGAATAACAGTTTTAAACTGAAAGAGGGGAGATTTAGTTTAGATATCAGGAAGAAGTTATATCTTGTGAGGGTGGTGAGACTCTGAAGCAGGTTGCCCAGAGAAGTTGTGGATGCCCCATCCCTGGAATTGTTCAAGGCCAGGTTGAATGGGGCTTTGAGGGTCTAGTGGGAGGTGTTCCTGACTATGACAGGGGGGCTGGAACTAGGTGATCTTTAAGGACCCTTCCAACTCTAACCATTCTATGATTATATGATTCTATGATAGTATTTCAGAATGGGTTATCATCCTTTTGGCTTTTTATAGCTTTCCTAAAGGGAATAAACTGAATTGAATTCCCTCCTAGAAGAGGATCAACTGAACCTGCAATTTTAAGTACTCTGGAGGCTGCAGAACTGGAGCATGCATAGAACAAAATTTTATTTGCTTTTCTAGGAGGATGATATCTTCTGTTTCCATAGGCTGGGCATATCTCTGAGATGAATGGGATTTGTGCCCTGTCCTGCTGGGTGTGCAGTACCATCCTGTCCAACACAGCCTGCACTTTATTTTTATTGAAGATCAAAATAGGATTCATGTAAATAAACTATATCTCGTTTAGCCTTCTTGGAACAGGTTCTCATGAAAGGAATAGAGGTTTTCATAACATTTACTTGGAATATTTATTTAAACTTTGGAGGCCTTTGGTACATACAGTTTTGCTGTTAACATTTCCCAGACATTATCTACAGATCACCTACGCTAATTTTATCAGTTCACACCATATGTGGTATGATATTGGGATTTACAGGCTCTTGCTCATTTTTATGCATTTTTCTCACTGGTAAAATAAAGCCATTTTAGTCATATGGTTGCCCCTAACATAAGGTTTGGTTTTTTATTAATTGTTTTGTCCATACAAGGAATTGTTGAAGGCTTTAACCTTGAGACCAAAAATAGAGGGAAGGAAAAAGGGTTGCCAAAGTTGTGACCCACTTTTTCCTTCACTTTATTTATATTGCAATCCTCTTAAATACATGAGAAGAGCTATGCAGCTCTTTTGATTAAGCTTTGTAAACCAGATTCAGAAGGCTGTGGAGTTAACTCTAAACTTCCATTAGTATAAAGGAATTTGTAGCTGAGAGTTCATGTTGCATTTAACATATGCCCTTCATATGAAGAAAAAATCCAACATGATCCCTGCTCACAAAGAAAGAAATGGCATTCAAATGGGCCGCAAATGAGATGCCAGACCACCTCTTGAAATCTGCTTTCTCGTGCCAATAATGTCTCTTTTTCTCTGCTGGATAGCAATTAACATCTTTTCTTCAACCTTATTCGGGCATAATTTTTGTGCCAAAGTGTCCTGGACCCAGTTGATATGCATGAGTGCTCTTAGCCCACAGGCAAATATCTTCCATCAACAGTGAATGGCTCCTGCAAGGATTAGAAATGGGCAAAACATTCCCACTGTGTTTGATTCTTGTGGTACAGCAGACCTCTGGAAATAAGTGCTCAATCCAGCAAGAGTGGACTTAGCAATAGACCACTTTCTTCTCAGTAGGTTCTTAGCAGGTTTTCTATATCCCTACTTCTTCCCAGAGCAGCATGGGGGGCTAATGTCTTCTTTCTCCTCAAAATATGTCCATTTCTGTATTGTTCTGCCAGCAGCAGCAGCAGACTGGGAAATATCTGGGAAATCGATTTGGAAAGTTTACTAGAAAACTAGCAGAATAAACTTCTTAATTTAATGTTTGAAAATTACAAGGAATCACTGAGGGTTTTCCAGCTGCAGTTCTGGATTAACTTTTATGGGGCAGTCCTACAGGACTTTTCTGTGTTTTTCCTGCAGGATTCATTCAGTGCCCAAAACCCCCACTGGAATCCAACATTAACTGATAAAATACTTATGTGAAAACGACATCCCAGTTATTTTCAGGTGGAATGTGGATCAGCAAAGATAAATTTTTAGCTTTACTAAATTTAGAAAAATTATACTTGAAATTTATCTTGAAATATAAAGTTTATTTAATGTTGAAGAAGAGTAGAGAGCTAACTGATAGGCCAAAAAGAGAATTACTGAGAGATGGCTGAGACAATACAACCTGAATCATAGAATCTTCGTGTTTGGAAAGGACCTTTGGGATCATCGAGTCCAATTGAGAGGGAAGAGAAAAACCTGTAAGATACAAAAGATATCGCCATGTGTTTGGACTTTTAATTATGTTGTTATTGCTCAAATAAACCTTTCTGAATGCATTCAAACAAACATGTACTTATGTCTGGTATTCAAAAATGTTTACACTAAAGCAGAACTCCTATTGACTTTGGGTAGAGCAAGACTTAGTTTAGGTCACTGACAGACTTACACCTCTGCTTGTGGAACACTGCAAGATCAGAGCTGGAGGAAGGAGTAGGAGACCACAGTGATGTGTTGAGAGGAGGTTAAATGCTGCTGAACCGGGGCACCTTCATTCCATTGTATGTCGTTCGTATTAAACAGGAGTTCCTTGCTGTCCAAACATACAGCTATTTGGTTCACATTACATGAAGAATGCAGATCNTATCCCACGAGATCTCCCCAAGCAGCTTCCTGAAGAGATCAAAGTCTGCCCTCCTGAAGTCCAGGGTTGTGACCCTACTTGTTGCTTTGTGTGCAGCACCCGTGATCCTGAACTCTATCTTTTCATGATCACTACAGCCCAGGGTGCCCCCAACCCTAATGTCCTCCACTAGTCCCTCTGTGTTTGTTAATAAAGGACGGAGAGGAAATGTGATTTGACGAAGTCAAATAAGCTGAACAAGCTATGAGAATAGCATGCTTTGTAAACAGATGTTGCCTTAAAAAGGATTTGGTTCCAAACTGGAGGTACCAGGAGAGATAAGATTAGCCCCTAAGATATCAAATTTTTTTCATGTGGTAAATGATGGTCATCATTCAACTTTTTTCTCGGTCTTACAGATATAATAGAAAGCATGTCTCCACAATCATTTGAGGACAGGCTCACACTGTCAGCTGACCAAGAATTATGTGGCTATGCTAAACATATCCCTAAGCCTAAAATATGCTATCTGTGAGCTGGGCTTCAGTGCCACAATAACGTAACCATGAGATTTGTGAGAGGACAGGGAGAAAGAGCTCATATTTATGTGCAAAATAGTTTGTAGACACTGGTAGCTACAGGTAGCTGTTGTCACAGTAAGAGACACAAATCATCAGGTTTGGCATCCTTTCTCCAGACTATGCTTCCATGACTATAACGTAATATATGCTTAATATATCACAAAATAGATTACAAAATGCAAATGGGTCAAATGTTGCACATTGTCTTTTGATGGAATGATTGCGGATAGCATTTAGCAAAAATAAAACACCTAGATCAAGTTGTGATTTTTGCATATCCACAGGCAAAAGGTCTGAAAGTAACTGGAACAAAAGGAATTTGACCATGAAGAGGAGAGATGCATGTACAAAGCCAAGTTATACAATTACGTTTGAATACAATAACAGATGACAACTGTTCTTAACATCAGTAGTCATTGTATCCTAAATAAGCAAGATTATTACAAGAGGAAGAACCTCTTTTCAGATAAAACTGTTTGCAGGAACAAACGTACACTCACTTAGTCTCTACAATTCACCAGTCTCAGCTGCCCACTGTGCTTTCTGGTGGCTAAACAAGTCATTGGGAAATGGAGTAAGATTGTTGTCCAGAGCACTTGGATAGTCCTTCGTTGTTCATGTGGAGAATGCCCACAAGTGCCCTTTATCTTTCAGTTTTCAGTGTCTGGTCTTTGAAGAATTACCCATCTTGACACATCTTCTACTTCAATGGCATTGCTCTTCCTTGATCTTATCAATGGCATCACTTTTTCTTAATCCTATTAACAACATCAATCCTGTGTGAGACCAGCTGTCTTCTTATCTTATGCTGATGGTTGGACCAGCTGGACCTTCACGAGACCATCGTTATTCAGCCAAATCCCACAGCTTGTAGCTCTTAAATACCATGCACAAGCACTCCCCCTGCATTCCCTGTGCAAGTACAGCTCACATGCATTCTTACTAACCTTACGGTGGTTCTCACAGGCCAAAGAATTTACAGGGAGCCACAGTATTGCTTAGGCAAGAAATAACAATTGAGTAGTCAAGGAAGTTCCTTTGCTAGCATACCATTTCTCTACTGAGAATCTGTTCAGAATTGTTCTGTTATAACCATGGGTAGTCACAACTTCATTAAAACATTTCATACCATATGAAATAGCTGGATGTATGTTATACACTGAGGAGAGGAACTAGCTTCTTTGAAAGCTGAAAATACATGAACACAATTCTGATGCCACTGTAGGAGTTTTTCTGCATCCACCAACAGGAGGTGAGCTGGGCCCTAAGCCCAAGAGTCATCTGTAGTTTTGAATATTTCTCTACAGGCCGTTGATTTGAAGTCAATTCTTCATACATTTTCACCAGTTCTTTTTCTTTAGTTGCATCATTTGTGGGTTTGGTAAATACTTACAGTGGTTCTCTGGTCCCTCTAAGAATGTATATCCCAGCTGGATGGAGTTACAGAGGATGTCTTTTAATAAGATTACCTAGAATTCTTCATAAGATTATATCTTTTTATAAGCTAATACAGTTCAGTCAAGGGTTCTTCTGGTTGAGTAATTTAAAGTGAAAAGCTTAGGGAAATAAGCCTTCTTTCTGCAAACTGTTTCCCGTAAGCAAGTTGTACTCTAAGGAAATATGAATCACCATGCTACTGCAGAAGTCTGTAAGGTAATAGACCAGCTGAGAATCTGTCTTGCAGTCTTTAAGTGCTGTTCATGTGGTACATAGAAAAAGGTCTTGGAATGTATCTCTGTCACTTATTAAACAATGCAGAAGAAACACTAAACATAGAAGTACAGATCACATGAGATCATCACAGCCCTTGAGCACTGGAAGGCGTGAATTCTGAAAGAGTGATTACCTTATGATAAAGGAGCTTCTTCAGCCTTTCTTTTACAGGGGGAGCATTTGCACTTCGATGGTGAAAAATAAATAATGGTGTTTGCATTTTAGACTGGTTAATCCTTTGTTTGGACTCAACATTTCATACTGTGAGCCAAATATCCATTCAAGATACCATTCAGGAGCCTAATACCCATTCTAGTCCATCAGAGTGTTCCCTCTGTTCCAACATACATTCTGTGTTTAGAAAAAAATGTGTTGCCTCTGACAGCTAGAGTTCTGTGGCAGGCACCAGTTGGATATACTCACCAATCACACTTTGGAGTCACCTGGCAAGTAGGACTGAGAAATTTAGGCATGTGCTCACTGGAAAGTAGAGCAAAGGAACGCCTTGTGTGACTAAGCTCTTCCGCCTCCATACAGGTTAAGGGACAGGCAGTATAAAACCCTGAACTTCTTAAGGCTTAGCTTGAGCCAGTTCTAAAATTCAGTGTGGCTATCTTGCTGCAGTGACTTAATTCTTTTATGAAACCCATTTTGATCCAAGACACTCCCTGGAAACTTGACTTCCAGAGAAGTAAGAAAACAAGGATGTTCATGATAAAACACCTGTTTGTTGTTAATTTAGAAAGGACTTTTGGATCACAGCCTGGTATGATTGTGTCTTTCTGGTTCTCCTTACAGTCTTCAGTAAATAATAGAGTTAAAAGTAATTTTTCAAGTGCCTTTCATCTCACCCTTTTGAATATAGTTCTGGTGCAAAAGCTAAGTCTTCCTTTCTGAGACTTTTTTCAGGTGGGACATAAGCCAGACACTAGGCCTTCAAGTCTTTAACTGACTTCTTCATGGTAGAAAGAGGAGCACTGGGGAAAATTTTTCTGTAATATAGTAATAAAACTTGAGTGACCCCACCACGTATTTTCCTTTCTTCATTTTCTTTTGACAAGTAATAAACTCCTGAAATATGTTCATTGCCTGATACGGCTTGCATGCATAAGTAATTTGCAAACTGAGGTCTAAGGACTACTTTGAATTCAATGTCAACACATAATTGTCTTCTGATGAGGAAAGAACTTTCCTCACACTCATGACAGAAACACAGTCTCCCTATTTGTGAGATTAACTGCTCCGCAGTAGCATCATACGCAATATGGTTATCCGCTTTTCCTCTCCTGACATTCATTTGTGTCACATTTCAGAGGACATTACCTATTTGTGTTTTGTATCATGCAGTTATGCCAGAAGTGACATCACCTATCATCAGATATGTTTCATATTCTCATTTGTAAGCATTAGTATTGTTCCAGTTTCCAGAATAAAGTTCAGTAACATCCAAAGATGTTCTTGATTCAAAATGCTTACTTATTCTTTTCCCTGCTACAATAGAACATATTTAATAAATGTATTTAGAGAGGTCTGAAATGATGATTGGTAAATATTTTCTGATTTCTTCTTGGCATTCAGAATGCAGCTCTGAATTAATTCTTTCCAGAAAATAATGCAAAGAGATGTTTTACATACAGGATTTTTAGAGTTTCTACCCGGGGCTGAGCCTATTCAAAGATCTAAGTGACAGAAACTTTCTAAAGACTAGGGATAAAGAGATTATCTTCAGTGTAATAATTTATTCTTCAGATTTCATCTCTTCTTTCTAAATGTGGAGTCTGAACAAGCAACTGGCTTGTTTTCTTATTCTTTTAATTACATAGGCACTTTTATACCTGTAATTTGCCATAGAAATGATGACCTTTGAATTGTGTCCTTTAGATATCACTAGTGAGATAAATGCCCGACTACTGCTCAGACTTCTGAACTTGTGAGTTTTTAAGACTACTGTAGTCAATGTTCATGAAAAGCAGGTTTAATCCTTGGAGAGCATAAATCAGCAAAATGCTACTGGTACAGAAAAAGGCCAGGCAGTGCGGTAACGGCTTCTGATTGCCCTGCAATTCTTTTGAAGGAGGCAGGAAAATTTGTATCTGAACAAACCATCAAAGGAAAGACGGAAAACAAAAATCATTCTTATCCAGGCTGAACTCTCCTAAAAGAGGGAGCCATTCATTGTTACTCGGTTACTGCATCAACATTTGCCCTTGTCCAAATTCCTAGGAAAAAAAATATCCTAATTAAATGTAATTCAACATTTCTTCTTTCTAAAGCAACTATTAAGGAAGACTGTTTCCAAAAGACAATAGCTTACATTCCCTTTTACTACATCACACTGGATATGGAAAAGTTCAAACAGTTGAAGAAAATGTACATCATAGGATAGCCAAACAGGGACTCTTACCAGGGTGCCTAAAAGAAGAGGCAAATCTTTGACTTTCAGCAGTCAGGAAAAGGCACAGACCCTGTGAGGAGCTGTCATGCACAAGGGTCTGGCTTAAGAACTCCAAATCCCTGCAGGTCCTGTCTTTCTCCATTGGGCTGCCTGAAGGTTGGTAGGGCTGTGCTCCCTAGGTTCTTCGTTCATTCGAGAGTGATGGTCTTTTTCCTGAATTGAACCATGATCCATAAAAGCCTGTATTATGATAACAAGATTTCCATAGCTAGTCTCACAGCTAGTCTCATAGCTAATCCTCACTACAGTTTGTGTTGCTGTTCCATTCCAGAGAGATCTGTTTTGGTGGGGTGGACAAAAGTGACCCTGGCCAGGTTTCTCAGGCTACACCTCTAGTTTCTGCATCCTGTGATAAAGAAACATTATATTATTACTACTAATGCTGCTGCCATTGCATTAACTACAACTATACCAGAATCCACTATAAAGGAGCATCAACAACAGGTCCAATATTCAACAAGTTGTATAAGATAATGATGATAAGGTATAGGGATTCGTCTTCTTTGTATATACAAAAAGGGTTGTGCGCTGTGGTAAGACCTTAGTAATTCCAAAAAGCGTGAGAATTAAAATGGTGTTCAACAAGTTTATGAAGTTTAAATAAAGTTTGACTGCAGGCAATGAGTGAATTCCAGTTACTTCCCTCTCCTGTGATAATCAGCGTTCATAATACTGCACTTCAGAGCCCCTGTGTGCAAGAGAGACATTCCTAAGCCAAGGGTATATAATGAACTACAGTCCTACTTCGTCACACAGGCAAAAAATCCAAATGTAAAACACACGAGGCAAATAATAAGGTATTTAAGACTCGTTCTGAAGAGACAGCCATTATCGATGATACTTTTAACGGTGTTCTGGTTCACTGGGAAGGCTCTGAAGGCACATAACATTGGATTACCTCCTCTTGAGTCAGAATGGCACATGCTCAGCTGTACTCTATCATATTTGGATCAGCCATGGGTCCAAATAGTGCCTAAAAGCCAAATGCCAAATGCCCAGATGAGAGGTTAGATTCACTCTTAAGGATCGCAATTTCAGTCCAAACTTTTGAGTCTGGGCCAAGCACAAAGTAGAAAAAATGAATTTGCCAGATTTTTTCCAGACCTAGCCCAATGAAGTAGAAATTGCACAAGACCAGTAGGATTTTCACCATTTGGATGCAGAAAGTTCATCCACCACTTGATCCTGGATTCACCATGGATTTGGAATTTGAAAGATACCCAAACATGGCTGGATTGTGCATTTGTTTCCTTGCCGTCCACATTTCAGCATCCAACGAACTCCATTTCAATCTGCAAAAATTTGAGCCTGTTGCTCTTCTTTTCACCTGTATATTAATTTTGCATCTAAACCCCTGAAAACAAAACTAAGCTTAGCTACCAATATGCCTAGATTGGTGCGAAAGCCCACAAACCCCACATCTGGTTTCTCTCGGTCGGAGCTCACTTCTGTCTCCACTGAAATTGAGGGGAAGGTTCTCTAAGCGGCTGAGCCCTGGCCCAGCCTGGCAGGGGTCGGCTCCAAAGTTTCCATCTGATGGTGATTTATTTCTTTGCACCATCTGGTGGAACTTTAGACTAAGTGCAACAGCAGTTCCCAAAATTGGCTTGTTCCGTATTGCAGCGGTGGCCGCAGCGGCTCACAGCCTACCTTGCAAATGATCTTGGGATAATGCAGAAGATAGCACCTGTCACCGGAACAGTTAATAATCTAGAATGACACAAATCCCTCTGGTATGGCAGAAATCCTGCTTTTTGCTTCAGGTTGCTACTCCATCATCCTGATCACAGGCCTCTTCACAAAAGCATGTGGAGAGTAAAAAATGAAATCTGACAAAACTGTATTTATAAGAGGAAAAAGAATTCAGTTGAGGCTTAACAAGTGCTTTAATCAGGGTATTCTATAAAGCCTGCCAGAGGTATGTGCCAACTAATAGCAACTTTTGACCCTGATTTTTGGCTTCATTGACTCTTGGCACTCAAGCAACGTGCTGGCTCAGCACTCCAATGAAGCCGACCAATTGGATCAGATTGTATTTAAGTGTTTTTGGAGGAGGACAGCCATCAGCATTAGATGATTAAAAAATCTTAGGCTCAGAAGTGGTGCAACAAATACATGTCGAACTATTTGACTACAGAGCACAGGTCATGGGATAGCTTAAGAAATTGAGGAAAAAGAAACAGTAGAAAGATATATTTCCCCATGGGAGTGCGTGACATTATAGAACTAGTGATGTCTTCACTCCCTGATTATGAATCCTGGAGCTGGTGACTGCAGTGAAATGGTTTCATGTCTCAGCTGTTGAAAACAGCAAATCCGAGTGGATCTGATTAGACAAGTTCTGCAAATCCTGCCAGATGCTGAACGCTGCTCAGTTAAAACCTGGACTAGCTCCACCAAAGCCAATGGAGAAACTAGGAGCTAACAGAGTTCCTTCAGTCCAGATTCATGTCCTTCTTTTACTTTATGTTATATTGAAATAGCAAGAAACCATGTCTTGATGGTTTGACAAACTTTCTTTTTATGACTCGAGTAATTTCTGCACTCACTGATGGTCTCTGGAGATGTGGAAATGGGCCATAATACTGGAGGGACCTGTCCTTGGAGAATATTTCCTGTGCAAAGGGCACAACAATCAGAATCGTGGCCTGTGGCTAGTGTCCCTGATACAAGAACCGCCCCAGGGAAGGGGACTAGTGAGACTAGCAAAGCTCTGACTATGATGGGAATAAACAATACCTGCCCTATACAGTCCAAATCTGCAAGAGTGTTCAGAACAGCCTGAAAGTCCTCCACTTCTCCTTCTCCTCTGCTCTCTCTCCACACCCGCATACAAGTGCCCACAGTGAGTGAAGGCTTGCTCTCTTTCCCTCCCAGATCAACTATGTTTTTGACTAGAGGTAAACCAATATTTAAACGTTTCAGTGTGGAAGGAAAGTCTCTGTCTCCCAGTTTTGCTGGGTCATATCACTGCGATATTAACTGCCAAGCCTATTCCCCACCTGGACATCTGTGAGAAGGACCTCACACAATCAGGTTGCTCTCTCTCCTGTGAAAGATTTTCTGGTCAGACACACCCTTTTTGAACTACGTGGGGTACACTACAAGGTTTTTGGAAAGTATTTCCTCTTTCTCTGCTTCTGATTTGGATAGTTGTAATTTCAGTGACTTGCCAGCCACTGAGGCCTCTTCTATGGAAAATGCTGTAGGGATATAGCCTGCTGGAAGAAATAATTGAGCTGTTAAAAAAAAAAACCAAACAAAAAAACCCACAAACCACCCAAACCCAACCAAAAAACAAGACACGAACTAGAAAACAGTTTTTTGTTTTTAAATAAAGACCTCAGTGGTAATGAGTGTTTCTATCTGATCTGTCAGCTATCTCTCTGTTCAGTACTGATATTCTCACCAAAGAAAAACTCCCATGAACTCACTTTTGTGAAAAATGCAAAATGCCCTACTATTCCTAAAATAGTAGGGAGCTTTTCTGGTTTTTTTGAACCTTATACAGACCTGTATCTTTTTAGCCTTATTTTTAAAGTTGATCCAGCACACAGATGCAGGGCATTATGTGCCATGAATCCATCCTTAAAACACCTTTGCTCACATTTAGATTTATGAGCGGTCAACTTTAAAAACAGATTCATTTATCAAGCTTGCATCTACATCTGAATTGGGGATAAGGGTTTGGCTCTGATAAGAGCACAATTTCTGCTATAATAATCCTGCCTACACTGGGAAGAACTTTCTTTGATCTGTTATAAACTGATCAACACTTAATAGTCATCTGAGAAAGTCTTGGTTCATAACTCATTTTTACAGCTATCTGATTTCTTTTCATTTGTTTTGGGTTTATCTTCGGTATGAGGCCCCTGAAACAATTTTAAACTTCTCCACAAAACTATGAATGTAAAATCTTCTGTGCAGCAATCCAGTTTCTCTGTTATCATGATTAATCAGATTATGATTCTCCCGCAAGGCCATCCCAAGGCCAAAGCAATTAAGAAACCTGCATTCTTTTGTGGTTCCTGTTTTGTATTGATTTTTATATACTCTCAGTAACTACCTAGTCATTTCAGTTTAATCTCTGCAGTTCTTTAGTACCCTTCCTTCCACCTCCAAAAAGGAATTCTTCATGAACTTTTTGTCCCCATGCACTAATCTGTTTTCGTGACCTGAACAGCATTTATCCCTGGTCATAAACGAAATCTGTATTTCATCACATTCATCACTCTGTTCCGTGCTACAGCCAAATAGCTGCACTCCTACAGCTTCAAATGATGGCACAGAAGAGAATTGTTAGATATGCACATTCCTGCTATCCCACATCTGCCAGGTCTGT
Source organism: Rhinoptilus africanus (assembly GCA_013400135.1). Lineage (NCBI taxonomy): Eukaryota > Metazoa > Chordata > Aves > Charadriiformes > Glareolidae > Rhinoptilus > Rhinoptilus africanus. The sequence continues at coordinate 310,375 of VXBO01009521.1, forward strand.
TGTGGGCAAAAATGAGGAAACCAGAGCCAAAAAAACAACCCTGCTTTGTGTGTATGTTTTATTTTAAACCATTCTGAAGCCAAGAATGTGAAGATCAACCAAATGCTGACATGCTAGTAATATTTTGTTTTACACAGATCTATAAATATACTTATCACTGTTTAAACTAAGACTGAATATACTGTAGTCATAAGAAGCACACATGTTCTAGAGGACAGATAGAAATAATTATATGAAACAAAGACTGGAAACACTTTCTTTTTCTGGGTGGGGTTAGACTTCCTATAAAACTTGATTGAGGATAATCTTCCATTCTTTGTGCAGGTGAGCTTAATGGGAGTTTTTTCTAGGATTGGGCACAGACACAAATATATTTTTTTGTGCCTTTGTTTTTCAACTTTTCTACAAGATTCTTTCATTCTGGAGCTGCTTCTAAACCATCTATAGCTATGAATGGAAAACTATTATCAGTAAGTCCAAATTCACTATATAGAAGCACCTCCGCTGGAAAAAAAGCAGGATCCCATAACCAAAATAAAAAATAAATGTTCAAAAGAAACATGGAATTGCCTCAATTAGGATGACTTATGATTAATCTAGTCTGCCCTGCTGTCTCTGACACAGACCAGCACCAGACACAGGGTTAGAAAACTGGTATGGAAGGATAAAGCAGGATTGGGAAGAAAAGGATGAAAAAAGGTAGTAAGTTACCTATCATATGGACAGAACATACATACTGACTTTCTGAACTTTCCTGAAGCTGAAGCTCAAGGAGAAGGAAGAGGAAGAGTTCATTGACCACCTTTGGTGAAGACAAAGGGGAAAAAAAGAAAGCCAGTAGTGATAATAAGGGGTTGTAAGCAAGGAGGGGAGAAACCTCTACCTCTTCTTAAAACGGACAGGGAGGACAGGAGTGGAGGTCAGGTCATGCAATGGGAAGTGTAGGATCTCCATATACATTGCACTGGATCTGCTCATACCCAGGAAATGAAATATATTTACTTGCACACTTCTGGGGAAGGCAATAGAGTAGGTTGCTGGCAGACTGACAAGTGAGAACAACTGCACTGGGAAAGTGAAAGATGTTAGATGGCGACCAGATTTGGAGTAAGGGGAAGAATTAAAGGTGAAAGGTAAATTGCTGAAAATGGCTACAAACACTGAAATCCACTAAGGAGCTTGGACTTCAAAAGACAACATTTAATCAGGAAGCTAGTAGGAAGGACCTCTTTGAAGGAAATTATGAAGGGAGAAAGAAATGGCAATTACTTAAAGAGACTAAAGAGCAAATTGACCCATAGAGGAAAAGATAAAAACTTTACCTACCTTTACTAATAAAATCACATTCACAAAATCCTATGTGTTTGTTTTAGGAAATACAGGCAAATTAAAGCAAAACCAACCTATTAAAATTGGGAAATTAAGAACCTACCAACTTGCAAATCTGTGAAATAGGCCAAGTGAAAATGAAATTAAAAATAAAAAAAAAATAAAACCCAAAACCTAGGAAACTTTAGAATCTAGGACTGAATAAAAGATTTCTTTTGATAAACTAAGGGTTAAAATATCTGACTGTTTAGGGATTAAGTAGAACTTGTGACTTGATCAGTAAAAGATTAAGCCATCTCTGTGGTGAGATCAGTGCAATATAAAACTGTTAATGGTACAGTTGATAAAAAATAACTGATTGATTAATTGATTGATTTATTGATTGAAATAAAGAGACTCAAGTTGGCTAAATGCCTCTTTGCCAGAGAGCTGCCATTATGCCAGCAACTATCAGCTGAGATTTGTCATATTTTAGAGAATTGCCTGTCTCTACATCAATGACTTGGGAGCATTTCTGTTTCAGAAAAAGAAAACACAATTTCCTGAGTCGATGCCTGAGTTGGCAGAGCATTTCTAGACTGAAGAGATCCGAATTCAGCACGGTTCTCCTCACCAAGTACCATAGGCACCATCCTGGGTGCAAGGATGTCTTTGTGAGTCATTCTGCTGTAGCATCAGTAGCTCCTGGCTCTGAAACTGCATTCACATGCAGCAGGGGATGCATTTCAAAGCCCACCCTCTTCTCCGTTCATGCAGCACAAGTGGCTCGGCCTATACACTCCACTCTCAAGCACAACAAGAGGCAGCTTGAGAGAGACAACCAAAAAGCTCTTCACTGCTTGCTCTTCGGAAGAGGCAGTAGACCAGAAGGAAGCATCCAGTTACCCAGATCTGACTTGTGTGCTGGCAGTCAGACCACACTGGTTTTGCATATGGTATATAAAATGAGAAAACACAAAAATGGGTATTGATGAAGTGCGATTTCACCCTTAAAATGCAGCTGAATTCACTGCGTAAGTCCAGACAAGTGCCAAAAATGTGAGGGAGCTGCAACAGTATCACATAATCTGTGCAGTGAATAAACTGAGAGTTAAGTAGACCTCACAGCATGAATGTAGAGATTATGTCCATCCAGTGCGAGAAAGGCTCGCGGTATAAGTAAGATTCAGAGATAATTCCTGCAGGAACCACAATAAATGGAATACCTAAAAAATTTCAGGCCTCTGCAAGAACTATCATCACCACCACTTAATGGCCGTAGCAGAGGGGTATTGAGTTCAGCAATTCATAGACAGCCATTGAACAACCTGTGTACTTACTTTCTGCACACTTAAACTGCTTGGTCCTTGGAAATTTGTCATCTTTGTATGGTTCTATTTACTCACTTGGCCCTAGGAAAAAAGTTGGTTAGGGTGGAATGACTAGCTTTTTTTTTTCCTTCCTTGCTTGTTTCCCTCAAGAAAGGAGCAGAATAATCACTTTTTTTTTCACTGTTTTCTGCCAGCATGTTGAAAGATGGGCACATTATCAGACTGATACATTTTCCCAAGAATTCTAGGTGGTTGATGTGAACCAAATGTAAATGCTAAACAGTGAAACTCTCATAATTTTTGTGTTCAGTGTGGTTACAGAAATCAGAAAGGCAAGTAGAGCTTGGACTGAGATCTGTAACATTTTTTTCCATGTTCATCAGGGATCACTAAGGAACTTGAAAAATGTTTTTTTGTATCTTAATAAACAAAAACAAAAATTAAAACCAAGTTTTTTCTCTATGTCATTCCAAAGTGACACAGTTTAACTTCCTTTGAGGTTTGTCCTTCCCTTGAAAGATAGAGTTTAAAAGCTCCCATTAGATTGTCAGACTGGCATGTGGAAACTGGTTGGGGTTATTACTGGTGCTTTATGCTCTCTGGAGCATGACTGCTACACTTATTTGGTTCTCAGTTAAATGTTCATGTGGATAATTCCACTGAGTCTTCCAAGGAGAAGTTCAAGTACATCACAATTTACGCTACTTCTGAATCCTGAACTGTGTTTTGTCGACATTGTTTGTAAAACACCTGGAGTTTATTAAGTGCTTGGTGCTCATGGGCATCTTATCTTTTTCACATAACAACATCTACCTACCGTTTATCAAAATCTACGTAGCTCTAAAGAATTTAAGCCTGGGAATATATCATCATGACAGAAAACCATAGAGGAGTTAACAAAAAAGTGGAGCTAAGTTTGAATTTGTAATTAATAATTAATGTACATAAGATTGCAAACCCTTTACTCCCACTGCCAGGCTGCTACTTATCAAAGCATTTTCAGTGCAGTCAATGAAAGGTGTGTAACTGCTGACAAACATGAAAATGAGTCTGCAAGTCTTCAATACTTTGTGTACACTACCGAGTCTTAAGTCAAATCTTGCTGTCATTTATTCAGGACAAACTAGATCCATTTTGTGGCTGCTACTTTGAAAATTTGTCTTTGGGCTTGCTTATTTTTTTTTTTTCTGGCATCTTAGCAGGTTTTTAGGAATAATCTTCAACTTTTTTCCTTTTTTCCTCAGGTTTGGGGAAGCTTAGGCATGTCTACAGCATATGTGGCTAACAATTGAGTAGCACATGTCAATAAGTCAGGCCAGAGTGGAACTGGCAGGGTAAACTGCCCTCTTTTCAGTGGAAATAAATCTACTGCAACTCCCCTTGATGTCTCAACAACCCATGCATAAAAATTGTGCCAGAAATCTGACCTACTGTGTTACAATGTGCACGTCCTGACACTGAATACTGTTGGCTACATCCTTAGTTACCATAAGAGGTTGAATTTCTTCCACAGGCAGCTTGCCTCACTTCATACGTCTGGCCCATTCACTTGATAATTTGCATTAACTGAGCTACGAAAAGCTAAAAGAAAATGAAAAAGGAATGTGTGAGCATCTCCTTTTATAAGCAGTAGCAAGAGGGACGCTGTGATTGCTCCCCCTTACCAGACTTGCAACAAGAAGAAGAGAGGCTGGCCTATGATAGTTGCTCTGTTTGCACTCTTTCCTTATAAAATTCTTAAACTATAGCATATACTTTGACTTTGGCAGTACTTTGCGTAGTCCATGTGTGTGAATGAATGGCTTTAACCCATAACTGATTTTCCACAACCCAACGAGCTCACAATGCTTTTCTGGGAACCACAGCACTGTGAGAAAAATCCAGCATTAGCTGTGGCTCGGTTGAGCCTTGCAGGTGACATATGCCTCTGGAAAAAACTGAGAATAAAATACACATTAGAACAGAAACACCAAAGTAGCCATGTGGTTATGTTTTCACCACTCTTCAACCTGAAAAATTCTTGTGATTTCTAGAACCTAAGTGTTTAACTTTCTCACTCATGTAGCAGTCCCTATATTTACTATGTTGCCCCTGTCTCTCCCTACTGATCTCAGTAATAAGGAGGTACTGAAACCTTCATTTTGGCTTCTGTGTTTTGATAGATTAACATGGACAAGTTATGAACTCAGGCACAGATGCTGTATTAGCATTTGAATGGAAGTGGACAATCACAGGACATAATACAAGAATCATATTCTTAGCGTGATGTTGGTGTTGGAACCCTGGTGGCACAGAAGGCTTCAATGTTCGCTAGAAATGTCAAACTTCTCAAACATCTAGAAATGTGCCTTATTCTGCTAAGTACTGAACATTTGTTTTTTGTGGAAATCTGTTCAAGACATTTCTAAAAGTTGAAAAAAGGCATACCACCTCCTCCTTTAAGTAGTTGAGAGAGACAGCAAGTTGTCAGTGTGTTATATTTCAGATGAATGGAGGTTTAACTCTGATTTCTTACAGTTTTGGTAACAAAGACATCTTTCTGTACTAATGGAGATGTTGTTCTTCACCTCCCACATGCTATTGCTGCTGTTTCTTATAAATACAGACTATTGGATTGATTTTAAAATATATTGAGGAAGTAAGGCTCATGCTGAATTTATGGGGAACTCTGAGTTCTCAGCACATCAGGTCGTCACTCATTAGTCCCCTACTTCGTTCTCTCAGTAACATAGACCTGTGTTTTATTTCCATGAGGTTTCTATACCCTTTAATATCTCCTGCTGAAGACTCTTTTTTTCCTTCAGCTGAATACTAATAACATACAGCTTTTGAAGACATTCTTTATCTCAGCAGTTAGCTACTAGTTATTAGCTAGCCACCTGAAAGGTAGATGATAGGTATTATTATCCCCAGTTTTAATAAAAGAAAACTTGTAACCTGTGGGCAAATGGGAAAAGGTTCCTCCTTCCTTTTATAAATCTTTCCATGAAATCTCATTCTTCCTACTAATGACTATATAAGGTTCCTCTTAAAACTGGAACTAGTTCTTTCTAACTGAAATTAGTTGCTAGATGAAGAAGCAGTAGGGAGAAGATTACAGTGATGTCGGTGGGAAGACTACTGTAACTGGCTAGAGAAGCTAGTAATTAGTGAAAATTAATTTCAACAATTACAGTGGGAGGACTAAATCTAAGAATCTTGCAGGTTTAAGACACATTGTAAACTGGCATTAAAATCCTTTAAACCTGTTATTTCTTTGCTTTTAAATGCATTTCCGAAGCGATTTTTAGAGTATCTTTGGAAAAAAATTATTTTCTTGCCATTTTTGTGCCTATTGCTTTCTCCAACCTTCTTGAAAAGCCTGACTGACAAAACCATTGGGCTGCATCCAAATTTGTTTAGGTGTATAATGTAACTGATACTGTTTGTATAGTACTGCTTGTACAGTGCAGTGAGACTGCAATTGGTGAGCAGAATAGCATAAAGGCTGCTGAATGCGTTTCTTATTTATGGAACAATACTCTTGGAAGACTTTTCCTAATGAGAATGAAACCACCTTTGTTTCAGACCTTCATACAACACTTATTTCTGACATGCACTCAGCATTTATCTTATACACTAGTGTTCTGGATAGCTGTCCTGTTTGAATGCATAGGCCTCCCAGGGATAGCCTTGGATGACTGAATCTGAATATCTGGGCAGTATCTCCAACAATTTCGCTTCTCTGTTTCATGAGAGAGAATCCAGCTTTATTAGATTTTTTCCTTATTTAATGTGCTGGGTATGTGCATGGTTTGATGTGCAGCATAATATTTGTTTGGTTTTATTTCCCCTCTGTGACATATAAAATCTAATAAGCAAGGCTTTTTCTTTTGTTGCTATGGCAGAAAGACTCTTGAAACACTTAATGATAGAAAATAATTTTAAAAAATAGAAAACGGAGTGGCATCTCACTTCTATTTTTGGCAAGTTTGTTCACATATGTGTTTACAAAGCCAGAACTATGAACCGCTCTAAGCTAAGAGTTCCACAGTGAAACCAAGCCAACCTCATAAAGTACAGAAACTACGGAGTCTAAATTCTTCTGCTAAATGTATTATTGTTCAAAAGAAACTTGTAACATCATTTACTGAGAAGGCATGCCTTCCTAATAATTTCCAAATAAAGTATTACCTGCTTGCCACAATGAAGCAACACATAGGGACTGTGCTTTACAGGCCATAATTTCAACCCTGCAGTTGTTCAGTACTCCAGAGCCCCATTTATAAACATTTCAAGAGATTTACTTGCCCAGCTCCATCCAAAGTTTGGATGTTTTTCCAAGTGTCACTGTTACAGAAATTTCTAGGAGTATTTGTAGTGTTTACTGGTTATGGGTTTCAGGAGGTGCAGCATCAGTCTGTGGTATCAAATGAATACAGCAGAGAATTACAGGATGATGTTTCTTATAAAAATGTGGTAAGGAATGGTACCGCTTCACTGGGATTTCCTGGTTGTGTGGTGTTTTAACTTGGACGAGCAATTTTGGTTTGCAACCACATCTCATAACTAAGTGGGGGAGGAGAGGAATGTTTAAAACTTACCATGGATTTTATGTTTTTATCTCTTCCCCTATATACACAATCTTTGCCTTCCATTTTCCTGCTTCTTGATCTCATTTCCTATATTTCCTTGTACCCCCAGAAACTCTCCTGCATTATCTGTCCTACTGTGACCACGTTTTACTCTGCCTAACTTCACAGTACGCTACATCCGCCCTTTCATGCTGCCCCCAATATGCACTTACACACCATTGAACCTCCTTGGGCCTGAAAATGTCAAGAGAGAGCAGGTGTGCAAGGGAGTGTACCGGGGGTTTAGAGAAAAGCTGTAGCAGCGGTAAGTCCTCCTATCTCATTGGGGCCTTTCTGCTCTCTCTGTACCTTTCTGGTACCCTTGCTTCCTGCAGAATGCTTCCTGAGCTCTCCAGTGAAAGAAAAAAGAGCAATAAAGCACGTGGGACCTTATCGCAGCCACATTATGCTAATGTTACCTTTACATGGAGGAAAAGTGTTCGCCTTGTTTAACTGTAGGTACCAAATTTATGTTTCCCCTGCAGGCTCGGTGGCTTCCAGGACTCAGACAACTCAATTAGATACTTAAAGTTCAATGTTGTAAGTAGCACCAAGGTAGTCATAGATCTTCCACTCGTTCCCACACTCATGCTTTTGTAATGCTTTTTCCTCTTTAAGGATATTGTCGGAGCAGCCACTAAGTGCTTGAATAACTTATCCTTGAATGTGCTATCAACAGAATTAACAGCTTCTCAGGCAAAAGCAATATTGTGTGGCAGAAATTTTCTTAAGTGTCCACCTTAAGTCAATAAAGTGTGTCTGCCTGGGGTAGCATGAAAGTATATGAGAGACTCAAGGGGCTCTTTACTGACTCTATTTTAAAGAAATAAGATGACCCTACAACACTGTTAAAAGCAATTTTTAACCATTTACTTTTTTCATGGTGCTGCTAGAAGAAGCCAAATATAGTAAAACACTATCTAGGTTTGTGGTTGTTGTTTTCTTGCAATCCTAGCTTCTAATGGAGTCATGTAAGAGGCTTTTTTTACATGGACAAGATCTTGCAGCAGACAACTTCTGGGGCCAGGACCCAAGAAGGGGACAAGCAAAACTTTGTACCTTTTCCAAAGGGCCCTAGGAATTGCTGATGCCAGGGAAAACTAATATCCTTTTTAATGTAAAAATAATTTTATGGGTCAGAGGCATAACATTGATATCACACAAAGATTTTTATGTGAAAACAAGGAATTTACAGTATTTTGTTGAAATATAATCTGAGGAAATGATGTAATTACATGTTATAATGAGAACCGGCTTTCTATTATTTTTCTCAAACTTTTCTCCATGTCCCGAGTGCAAGCAATGCTGCTGCTATAGCATGCACAGCAAGTAAAAAACTGAGACAGGAACAGGTAACCATAGACAAACCCCAATGTGTTTCACTAGGTTGTGAATCAAGAGGTAGTAGTTGGAATTTCAGATCTCACTCTGGAGTATTTTGTGACAGTGGATACATCATTTCATCTATATGTAAGATGCTACAAATCTCTTTGCTATCTGAAAATGGGGAAAAAATGAAAAAAGCAGATTAACGGGACTGTTAAAATTGTATAAAATCGATCTTGGCCTGCAATTTCTGTAAAGGAGAGTAAGAAATCTCCACCAGGACCAAACCCTTCATGGACTGTCCCAAGACAAGCCAAACCCAAAATGTGAATTCACGATGATCATCAGGTTAGCATTATGCCTAATAGAAGACGAAGTTTTGGTGTGGCATGGGGGAGTAGGCTAGGTACAGAAGGGACTGCTGGATTAAGCTTGAAGGCTAGGCAGATAGTGCAAAACAAACAAACCAATCAAAACAAAAAGGTTTAGGAAAGTCAGTGATGGTCTTCCTTAACCTGAGAGGTACTGGAGTTTATAGAATCATAGAATGGTTCAGGTTGGAAGGAACCTTAAAGATCATCTAGTTCCAACCCCTCGCCATGGGCAGGGACACCTCCCTGTTGCTCAAAGCCCCATCCAGCCTGGCCTTGAACAGTTCCAGGGATGGGGCATCCACAACTTCTCTGGGCAACCTGTGCCAGTGTCTCACCACCCTCATAGTGAAAAAAGTGTAAAAATTGCCCGTCAGCATCTCGCAGCCTAGAATGAGGTCTGTAGAAGTAAGACCTGTGAAAACAAGGATCTGCAAAGGGAAGAGGCTGCTCCACACAAGCCAAAACCAGTTGCGTCCTAATGCGCCCACCTTGCGCAGGGGGCTTTCAGGATGTGCCTTGTTGGGTGGGGAAGTTTATTAGTAACAATCTGCTGACACCAACTCTGACATTGTGGACACAACAACCTCAGCCCATGCCGTGGCCATCCCGGGCTGCTCTGCAGCCCCTGGCCCTGTCAGCAGCCTTGAGGCACGTTGGCCACCACCGTGTTCAAGGGGGCCAGAGCACAAGTGACAGACAATGGCAGGGAGGCAGTGGCCTCAGCAGGAGGAAGACCCTGAGGAGGAGGAGGAGGGGGAGGTACGGATGGCTGAGGCCGCCTGCCACTCAGCCCTACCTCGGCTTGTGGCCCCTCAAAGCTTGGATGCAGCAAATGGAGAGTGGGGAAAAAGAAGTGGCTGGCATAAAAAGCCTCATCTAAGCCCAGCTATACATAGAAACCTAGAACTGTGAGCATGAAATAAGAGTGACTGGAAATGCAGCCCGTTGCAGGAGTGTGAGACGTGGCCGTGGCATACAGTGCACCACACAACAACCTGGAAGGCCACCTCAGGCAGGGAATATCATCTGCATGACCAGGAACCCAGGGGATTTGAGAAAGAAATTGGAATTCACTGAGATCAGGAAAACAAACCCTAAAGTCTGTTGACCAAGTGTAGGAAAAGCTCACTTCCACCTCTTCCTGAAAGTTAAGTCTTTTATCATGGTGCGTAGTGTAAACAGCATGATACTTCCCCACAAAATAAGAGTATTTTTTAAAACGCCAAAGAGCAGCTTCTTTTTTAATTAGTTTCCACTTGGTGTCAGACTGGCTGTCTTTGTAGTGGAGCTGGCTTAGGTGCACACGGGGATGAAGGCTCTGGTGTGCTACAGGCAGACACTGCGGTTTTCCGAGTTTCTCGGGCTGCTTGCTGGGCTCCACCACTGCAGCGCCAGAGGGAGATCCGGATTGCGAACCAGGGGAGGGCTGGATCAGCGCTATCCTTGCTTTGTGTCGTGATATAGCATTACTGCAGTGTCCCACCTGATGTGTGGACAAGAGGACTGCCCGAGTCCCATGCTGCCCCTGGTCTCCTGTTCAGAGGACTACAGAAGTGGGTTATTTGCTTCTTACTCTTTGCAGGTTCTCTCTTCTTCCTGCAACCTCCTTTTCAAAAAGCGATGATAAAATTCTAGTGATTTAAAGAGGCTTTTATTGCACTGTTGCAGTTTTTTGCGCTGTGTCCGTCAGGCCGAGGTTGTGGTTTCATGTTACAGTGAACCAATGTGAGAGCGAGCCGTTGCCAAGAGGAGCAGGGCCACTATCTGCCCTCCATCTGCAGGTTCTTGCTCGGGCCATAGCAGCCAGTTCCCACTGTTTCATTTTCATCCAGCCTAGTGGCCTCGTGGTTTCACGATTACAGTGTTTATGTGGCTCACGGCACAGGAAACTAATTCTCTTTCTTTTCTCCCAAGCCAGGCTTTCTCTTGGATCAATTCATCCATGGCTGCACTTTTGCTAGATCTAAAACACAGTAGGGTCAGGTTCAGTGTTTTGTTGTTGTTCTTTTTTCCTTTAAGTACAATTACAAAGTTTAATTGTTGAGGAGGCAGAACTTTTAGTTTTTTCCAGTTCTGTATGTGTACAGGTACCCATTTCCAGGGACATTCTCATGTTACTGTAAATCACAAATGGTATTTGCTCTGTTGAGGCGTTTTTCAAAATTTAACAAGTAGGGAGCATAATGCATATTAAAACCTTGAGGAAGATGCTGCCTGTGTTACTGGCACCACTCTTGTCTCCACTGTATCTTTTTTAAGCCTCAAGAAAATAATGACAAAACTTTTCAGAGACAGTGATGAAATACGTTTCTCATTAAAAGAATTGAAAACTCGAACTGATTTTGGCATACCTTGGAAATCTGGACTCTTCGGTGCTTTCCTTTGCTTTTTGGATCCTTGGTGCTGCAATCAGTTCAGGTAGACTTGGAATTCAGAAAGAGAGAAGGTCATCCCTAATTGATCTGACTCATCTCTGCCTGCAAGGGCTCTGTGTCACTGTATGTGTGGGCCAGAGGCAAATGTTTCTGTAATATGGGCAACACAATTGAAGATGCAAGACTCATTTCTATCAAAAGCAGCATGGACACTGCAGAGGGACAGAGCTGATCCAGGTAGTACCTGCCGTTCAGGCAGGCACGTGTTGTTGACACGGACACCTGACTTTTGAAAAAGCCCACCTTACAAATACAAGATGTCATGACAGCCTTGGTAATGGAGACCAGATCTCGTTATAGCTGACAGAAACATTTGTTTGCATTCCACCGGATGATTCTGTTTCCCATCACTAGGAGCTTAAAGAATTTCTTGACATTATGAGTTTTTTTAATAGCTTTTCTTTTTATTAACTTAAACAATTTTCCATTAACGTGCCAGTGTTCTAACTATTTGTTTAATGTCTGAGGGTGATGTAAAATCACCTTAATGGCTGCTATATCATCATTTTCTGTGCTGGTCTATTCTTTCCCCAATATGTAACTGGAGTAATCCTGTCTTTAAGCATCCTGTGTTCTTGCTGGAACAGTACATTGGCATTACAATAAAAACAATATAAAGCACAGTCAGCCTCAGACAAGTTCTTACACATAAAGAATACAAAACTGATACCCAGAAAATGTGGGGATGTGTGACAGCATAAGAAGCTGTTTTTGAAGAAAAAGTGGTTTTACATATTGTTTTAGCTAGTTTTGAAAGTTTCTTATTGTTCTTTTCTGAAACCACAAAGACCATTCTTAGCAAACTCAAATTTTATTCTTGTTTATTGCACCAGTGTCCCACCATTCTGAATCTTTTCTTCAATGTTTTTAATGACAATCTGTACTGACAGGAGAGAACATTCCATCATTACAGCGAGTTTTCATGGGAAAGGTTCTTGTGGTTGTGAATCAATGCAGATCATTCATACTCATGACATATTCATAGCAATTATGTAGTCAGTCATGCTTCATTTGGATTTGTGGCATATAAATGACTTATCCACAGAATACAGAGGTGTACATAAAAGCACTGAGTTGTAGGAGGAAAACTTTATTGATAAGTTCAATTTTTTTAAAATTAAAATACGTCAAATTCCCTCCTTGTTTGAGCAGTCAATACACATTACTGAATCAACTGTTATGTTTAAAAATATAAGATCAAGTCACCCACCAATGTCAGTCTTGTGTAATTGTGGTCCACAAATCATTTGACTTCTTGAGAAAATTTATAGCATTAGCCATTGGAAAAAAAATGAGTCGGATGGCTAGCAAAGCAAACAAACATGAGGGGGGTGGAGAACATTTTTGTGTGTCTGTTACGGATTGACATGTTTATGGTGTGTTGCAAAAGAGTTTCTGTCTTTCTACTGCATTTATTGGTACTAACATGTATCATGTTTAGATACTATAGACATTCTTTATTTTCAAGAGGTTAGGAAGCAAGTAAAGAAGGATTTCCTGGGGGTGGATTTGGGGAAGAGCAATTGATTTCTCGCATACTTCCCACACCTTTTCCTTCCCTTTAGATTTTACTGACATACATTACTTGGGGGGAAAAAAAAAATCAACACACTTAACAGTAATCTGAGAAGAACTGGATTTTGAGAAGCCCTAGCCCAACGTGTCTGCACATATGGGCAATATGATATCTTTTGAAAAAAAGCCAATAAATTTAAGTATTTATGCATATCTACTCTATTTTTTTTAATTTCATATTTGGGAGAGATAGTTTTTATCTTGGGCATCTAAAGAACAGAAAGGGCCATCAGGTCCTTGTTCTGGTCATAGATATCTGACTGAAAAGACTGCATCAGGAAGATCATTTGCGTGCTTCTCCTTTGAGAGTGGGTGGAGGAGTGCTTTGTTAAAGACACAAAGGATGAAACAAGGTAAATGGCTAAACTTGTCCTTTTATGAACTGAAGTGTGGTTCCCTTTCAAAGAAACTTACCTCATTGCAGCCTACAACTTCCTCAAGGGGAGCAGCAGGGAGAGGGGATGCTGATCTCTCTCTGATGATCAGCACATGTGAAAATGGAATGAAGCTGTGTCAGAAGTTCAGATTGAACATTAGGAAAAGGTTTTTCACTGAGAGGGTCACTGGAAGAGGCTTCTCAGGGAAGTGGTCACAGTACCAAGACTTTAAGAGTTCAGGGAGTGTCTGGACGATGCTTTTAGTCATATGGTTTAGTTTTAGATAGTCTTGCAAGGAGGAGACTCAATGATCCTTATGGGTCCCTTCCAACCTGAGATATTCGGTGATTCTATGATTCCTCTTGAGAATTTAGTGATCAGAACTAAGTGCCGTGTTTTTCTGAGTGCATTTCTCCACATTAAGTAATTTCTCCTTAAAAAATAATCAGGCTCTGTGTGGGCTGGCTAATTACCTACCTCAAACTGCAGTGCTGCTGTCTCCTCTGCTGAAGGTTGCCACACTCTGCCACCTCACCGCTCATTTGATCACTGCCCTGTCACTCCCTGAATGATCAAAACAAGCCTGTTTAGCAGAAACCTACAACTTCATATCAACCTGGCTCAATTTTTTTTTGAAGATAAGATAGGAAGTGATCACACAGCAACTCCGGTCAGAGGGGCAATGTGCTTAGCATGAAATTAATGGCAAAAAGGTACAATAGTTTTCTACACATTCTAGGACTTCAGCAGCTGAATTCAGAGGATTACTGTTTTAAATTACAAATAAATCTTGTATTTCCTGCTATTTTTAAAGGTTTCCCATGACTATGCTAACATTGTAAGACCATTAAACAAATGTATTTTTCTCCAAATAACACACCTCTGATTTTAAATTTATAAAAGGAGATTAATAGGAATTAGTTGGTTAATGCTCTTTAATATATCTATATAATATAGATGTATGTATTTAATATATCTCTCTTTAATATAAGCTCTCTCATACATATCTCTTTAATACAAGCTCTTTAATATATCTATATAATTAGTTCGTTAATGCTCTTTAATATATCAAATGTCTTAGTTATGATCAGATATTATATATGCTATATGTTCTATATGTGTCTGTAAATATTCATTTTAAGCATAATATACTTCAGCCTTTCACATGAAACAGAACGAGGAGAATGTTGCAATACTTAATTTTACTCAGAGACTCCAGACCTGTCAAGTCATCCCATCTCTTGTACTTCAGATCAAAAGATTTGGTGCTCTGCAACCATTTCCAACACAGTATACTATTTATACTAGGATATATACACACACAGCAGTTTTTTACAGAGAAAGTGCAGCTCGAACGATACTACTTTGCTATTTGTCACAACTCTTTGTAGGTGTTTAATCCTGCATTCTCAGTTATTTTTATGCCCAGAGGATAGCAAGCTAAATGTGTAGGTTATATTATCGTGTAACTCTCGAGTGATGTTTACAGAAGAATAGCACTTACGGCGTATACATAATTCTGAAATTATGTTTCTATTGAGTTAGTGAAGAGATCAAAAAAGATTGCCTTTCCGTTCCAAAACAGAACAAATTCCACAGTATTTTCTATGCACTAAATTTATAGTGTAAATTAATATCCAGTGTCATATGGTCTAGTCTTTTCATGAGATAGTCTCTTCATCTCTCTGAACAGCACTGTTACATCAATAGAAGGCACTGCTAGAGCTGCAGATATAGTGCCAAAACCTCAGTGCTTGCTGTATGTGTAGTTTTGCTAGTATAATAGGATTTTTTCTTATTATTATCACAGGCAATTTACATAAGAAAGTGTTTTGCTGGAATAGCATAGGCTACATAGTATATCCTTGTAGACACATCCTGACAAAAAAGATGGAGCTGGCCTTGGAGTAAGTGAAGGAGCATGCTCAGCAGTTCTTTCATACTTTCTTCAGAAAAATCACGGAAGAAGGGTCTTTTAAGAAGCTGTACATAACTATGAATGGAAATAATGGGTTTGCATTATGCTGAATGAGTGATATGTGCAAAAAAATTAAGCTTCTGCTTTGACCAGAACAGAACATCTCTGCCCGTGCACATGTAGATCTACCCGTTCTTAGGATACTTATCTTTCCTGATGCATTTCTGCCTGTTAGTTTTAGAGCGTTTTCACATTTTTCTTCCAGAGCAGTTTCCTGACCCAATTCACTGCACTCACTTCTGTCAGACCAGCATGGAAGAGAGGGGGCAAACAGCAGGGGTGAGGGCTGGAGACCAGAAGCCTTTTTAGCGAGCTTTGCTCTTTTCTTATTTTAGCCTTCCTATACTTTAAATTAAATTATTTATGCAAGCATCACACAGTTCATTAAAATGTCAGTCAGGTTTATGTGAAGTATATAAGTAGTTTGCTTTCTTGTACAAAAGTTTTCAATAGTCTTAACCTGCATCCAAAACTGAGTTCTGACCTGAAATCTAGTCCTCTAATTAGCAGACTAGAGTTTCCCTTATTTTTGCTGTTTCTTAGAATGTTCCTTTGACTAGTTTGGATCCTACTATAAACAGGGGATTTGGTTTTTTAATTTGTTGTCCTTTCTGCCTCTTGGCAGAAACTCTTCTAGCTTTTTAAGAACAGAGCAGATATATTTCTGACCCTGTGTGTTCCAAGTAGCAGTGAAAAACTTCTTCAGTACCATCTATACCAACTTCAGTATCCAAAGATTCAGCTCTTTCCTTTACATGCTCACAATAACAAGAAGCCACAGTTGTGTTCATAACATTTACCCAACAAAATCCAAACAGTTGGGCTCAGTCCTTCTCACTCTTTGTACTGCTTCTACCAGGAGTGTTCAAGGTTTAGATAATTAGCAAGCAAACAACTGTTGAGTTGTCTATTCATTATAGATTTTTTTTCAAGTCTGAGCTCACTATTACCCATTCCTTTGAAACAGGACACGCGGGTTTGCCATCCCTTTACACATGCAGTCCCTGGTGTGTGTTTCAGGTCTGGTACATATGTTAGGATTTCTTATGGTCTTCATAAACCCGCTTCTTTTTACGTGTTTTTTTTACACATCAGATAATCTAATGTTGACGTCATCTTCAGTGTCTCGGTTTCCACCCACTGAGACAATAGAACAGCTTGCACTTTGAAGCTGTTCTTTGTAATAAATATAAACTGTGGAATAACTGACAATTGTGTCAAGTCATCCATTCTGGTTTTGGTGGAAAGGGAATAATAGTGAAAAAGAGAATGACCACATGTTTTCATCACAATAGCAATTAAAATAAAAACCTGCTTCTGTCATACCATTTTTTTCTGAAGAACTACCTCTTTTTGTGGGAGAGTTGTGTCTGTGATAGATCTACAGGTGAGGACAAAAGAGTTCTTGAAGCTGGGCACTGGGAGGACTGCAGGTATGCACGGTGGAGGGCACAGATGGAAAACTGGAGCTAAGGAATGTGTACTACGTCATATGGGGGGAACAAACATTTTATTATATAGGAAGGGAATATTGGATATCAGGCCACTGCCGGAAAGCGAGGACTAGCTGCCAGACAGAAATAGCAAATACTTGGAGGTAAATTCTCTAGACAGGCACACCGGGGTCAGAGGAGTGCCAGCTGATCTCCCTTTTGCTGTGCTGTACATCTGCAGCCAAAGCCATGGAAACGCTTTGGAAAGGGTAAGGTGAGAAAAGAATCTGTATAAAATGCAATAAAATTTGTTGTGAGGAAAGATGAGTTCCTACAAAAATAATTTTTGTTATTGCCGTGGTGGTGCATTGTTTGCTAATGCAAAACATACCGTAGAAAATTCTGTCATCTTTGGTTTGGCTTTAACACTCTGTTTAGCAATACAGAAATCACTGCAGTTTGCTGAAGTGTAATTTCTGAGCCTGGAATTTGACCAGGAAATTGGCTGCAACTTTATATAGGTAAGAAGCCATACTGCCCATCATGCAAAATCCTTCATCTTCCAAGTACTCCATCAGAAAAATAAAGGAAATTACGCTTATCCCAACTGAAAAAGTTGAAAAAACTATTTCTTGTTTATGGCACGGACATACATTAATGAAGCAAGAGTAAAAAATGCTGATAATTTAGGTAGGCTGCCTCGTTCATGAAATACAATCTGCAGCCAAAGCCATGGAAACGCTTTGGAAAGGGTAAGGTGAGAAAAGAATCTGTATAAAATGCAATAAAATTTGTTGTGAGGAAAAATATCTGTCAGCTTTTCTGTAACTTCATTTTCCAATACTAAGGTTTAATTTTAAACCATAATAGAAAATTTCAGTGTTAGATTAGTCATCCACTAAAGGAACAAAAGAAAGTTCCAGGTCATACTAATGAGAAATAACTATTTTTCAAAGTACCTGATTTTTCAGGAAGTAATAAATAGTTCCTGGTTTGGGGCTTTCCCTTTTAGATAGCTACTATCACACAGAAACTTTAAATGAAGCCCCACCTGAATACCTCTGAAGGTTTTATGAAATGGCTTCATTAGAATGTGGAACTGTGTATGAGGAAAGAAACAAAACAGTTACAAAACAAAGAGATAAATGTGGGCAAGCTGGGAGCAAAGAAACAAGTTCTTCAGAAAGATGCTTTGAGAACTAAGAGTTTCTTGCCATTGAAATCCAAAACTTACCTTCCTAGGCAGTATGATTACCTATTTAAGTAGTTAATAAATATAATAATTTGGTACTAAATATTTTTAAATTTCTGTAGACTGTGTATTTTATATAAATATTTACATTTATGTTAAAATATGTTATATTTAATAACAAATTTTGTATTTTATATCAATATTTTATATTGATATTGACTGTTCTTTTTAGCAAATCATATTGGATATATCTAGTGGCCCTGGATGTGCCTGTGTCCCGCTGGCTCTGGACATGCCCTAAACCTGTACCCTGATTCTGTATTCTGTAATGAACCAGGCTCACTTAGTCCTCTCTCTCTGTACTCCCCAGTAATTTCCTTGGAAGGAAAACCCCAGGCTAATAGGTGCTGCACCATATTCCAGCCGGCCTGATCAGGGCATATCGGGCCCCAAAGTTCCGGTTAAATGTCTTTAGGAAGTCTTAATTAACATGAAGATTTTTTTTGTCTGGTGTCAATGAAAATCAGCTGTGACTATTATAGTATTTTCCTATTTTTTTTTTCTTTCGCTGGTAATTTTTTTAGCTAAATAGGGGTTTTTTTTCATTAATTTCATCTCTGAATTTCAAATATGAAGGAAATCTTTTTCTCCCTCTTCTTCCCCAGCACTTTTTCTTCTTTAATTTTAAACTTCCACTGGGTGGCATAGTTTCTCCCATTTAAAATCCAGTAGATGTGATTCTGCTGTAAACTTGGAGCTTTGAGCTTCCCTACCTCTTGCACAACTATGGTTATCACACTGATGGTGTAGATGGTAAGAGAATGCTGCCTCTATACTATGTTCCTTCTATTTATGGCAGTCTGCAGGTGGTCTGTCTTGAGTTTTTCAAGACCGTGCTGAGAAGAATTGTTAGGTAGGTTTCTTTTGTTTTCTCCTTTTGTACCCCAGGTATCTGGGGAAACCAGCACAACTCAACATAACTTTATCTGTGTAAGACAGACTGTATTTATGAAGCTTCCCCGGGAGATGACAGTATTAGTGAAAATGGAATCAAAGAAATCTTGGGGAAAAAGAGTGTAAGAATTGTGCTGTACGAGGACCAGACAATAGACATTTGACTCTCTTTCCGATAGAATCACAGATCACAGCTGGTTGCAGAATGCAATAAAAAAACCTTGCAGCCACACTGGAAAAATTCTTAGAATCTCAAATGGGAAGTTACGACTTTAATCATCACCAAAAAAAAACCCACATTCACCCAAAAAAATTAAATTGAACTAAGGGGCTAGCAAGGGTCTTCTGCCTTTAATTGTCTGTAGAACTTGAAACTATTCTGCAAATATATCTGTCTCTTCATCAGTTAAAGTAAACAACGTTCTGTACCTAAATCTAGCTTTTGTGAATGTTCTTAACCTTGAGAAGTAAGAATTGATAGTAACTTTATGCATAACCTTCTACAAAGTAACAAGGCAATCTTTTTGACATGAAGTTCCTACTCAGACACAAAAATGCTGGTGAGAGGCAACCAAAATTTTTAAGTCCCCTGTTAGCATGTGCCAGCGTGGCATGCCGTCTGTCATGGGACACATACAGTCCTAACTCTCTTCAGAAGCCACCAATTGTCTAAAAGTTGTTTGAGTGTCAAATGTTTCTCTAAATTCATCAGTGGAAACTAGTGAAGTGATACTTGACGTTGTGCACAACTAGGAATCTGACATTTCCTGGTTTGCTTCCAGGTCGTCGGTTGTCTCGCTTGCCAAACTCTTTTAACACACAAAAAGGCAATTCCTGGCATGGAGTTTTTGAGTGACATCTGTCATCTCATTTCTAATTATTGATGATACTTTCTTTCTCCATACTTTCTGGTTAGGAGTGACATGCTCTGTGTCCACTCCCCCTCTTCCACCTGAGTGTTTCCAGTGTTTTATCCAAATCTATTGTAAGGGCAACAGTCCAGTTCTCAAAACCAAGAGATGTAAATATTCAGACAATGTAAAAAAAAACACAACAAAACAAACCCAAACCTCTTGTGAATTTTCTGTATTACATATAGCACCATTCTGCCTGAAAATCAGAAGGAACTAAGTTTTAATTTGATATATATTTCCCAATTGATACATCCTTTAGACTGTAGCTGTTTATGTCTCGATATGGTATTTCAGAAAAGATGGGTAGAAAAACAATGAACTAATACCTTTGTTAAACATTAGCTGCTTGGAAACTAAATTTGTCCTTAAATGTTACACATCGATGATGTCAACTAGTCATTTTATTGCCAAATAATTAGGTTGTATCTTTGAACTGAAAACTTCTGTTTAGTGAATAACTTCTTTATCTATACAATTAAGCGGAAGATGCTACAGGATTTGCAGAAAAAATGCCACAATATGCAAACCATCTCTGAAACTTGACGAAATGTGATAGTTGCCTTGAAAGCCATTCAGACTTTTTAAGAACTGTCAAAAGATTTTATCCTAAATTTAGCTGATTAGGAAGATAACGTGTTCACCTCCTTTAATACACAGTGCCAAATTGTGAGGAAACAAATATGCCAAGTTTCACTGTGTGGATGTCAGTCTTTGGAGAGAAAAAAAAAATCAAGCTCGCTTCTGATTTCTGAAGAAGTCTGTAGGATCTGCAGGTGCTCATAATTTTTAAAATACAGACAAGTCTAAGTAAGAAATCAGTGGATGATAAACATGTTTGCTAAGCATTGAACGAATGATTTAGAAATATGGTGGTATTTCTGAGGACAGTAGCAATGATCATATTATAGAACTCAGGAAGGAACATCGATGTGATACATAAAGAATACAAAAAGCATAGTAATTTAGTCTAATTTTCATTCATGTATAATATTACAGTGATAAAAGGTTAGAAGAAGGGATCTCTCCACAAAACACCTAGATTATTTTTAACACATTATTACAAAACGCTGAATTTGTGGAACAGAGATCTGAAGGACATCCCAAATTTAGGCATGGGCTGAATTTTTAAAGTGACTGGATAACATGTTGACTAAAAAGCCCTGGCACTAGGTAAATTCATGTTAGGGAGATAAATTTTTGCTTCCCCCTGAAGTACTAGATGTCAGCTATTCTCAAAAGAAGAAATTGTGGTGCTCCACAGTAAAGTCAGAAAGTATATGTTTATTCCATTTCAGGTCATGATCTGTGGGTCACGGAAGTGAACGGAACAGGTAAAACCATGTAAATTAAACTGATCATACATAAATGATGCTGTGATACCTTGCCAACAGTTATATAAAAGTCCATACAATCTGTATCTCATCATTACAATGAAACATATTCAGGAATCAGGCTGTGAACCTTCTGCCCTTCTCTGAGAGAGTATCATCATGACTCAGCTGTTAAAGCCGTGGGGTTTTTTTCCTTTTTATGTATTTTTCTTTCCTCTTGCAATGTAGCAAAATGGAATGCTTATGGGTGATTTTCAAAATTAGCCTTAGGAAAGTTTTGCCAATAAAAGGAATTGACTGGCTAACCAGGCCTGGGTTTTATAATTTGAAAAACCTGTATTGTATTGCTTTAATTTTTTATCAACTGCCTCATGTATCTCAAGGTTTTTATGTACATTCAGCTGTTTTTGTTTCAAAGAGGATGAATCTTCCAAGTGGATATGGTCATTCTCTAACATGTTGAATTTTACTTGTATCAGCCTTTGACAAGATTTTTTTTCTGCTTGCCTAGATTGCTATGACTTTTCATGACATTTTAGTTTTGATGTCTTGCCAGTGTGTTGTATGCATAATGAACTCTATTCTGTTTCCCAGAGTATTTCCTCAATAACTAATTGTTCTGTCTAGTTAAGTTAAAATGAGAAAACCAGTTGTTTTGTGACAGTTCATCACAACTTTGTCTGGTCAGGACTCTGCTTTCAGAGGCCTTATCAAAAATTTTGTTAGCTTGTACAATTGTAGTTGAAGAACGTGCCTGTCTGAATCCAAGGACTTGAATAGAGTTGCTGAACTGGTGCTCAAAGGGTCTTAAAATTGAAAGACATATTCTCCTCTCTTTATTGTTTTCACAGTGAACTCTTTCTTGCATTTAACTGAGTTTAACTAACTCTCTCTGTCAGCTAAAATCCAAAACACCAATTGAAATATAGACAGGTGCATTAGGCTATGCTCCAGTCCAAGTCAAATATATTCTGTTCGATGTTTTCCACTAATGTTTCTTTGGGATTGAATGTATGACTTCGCAGACCTCCACAGAATGAACCTTCACAGGTTCAGAAAACTCTTGAATATGTAACCAATCTTTGAACATACGGCCCATGATATCATTTTGTTGCAGCAATAAAAGGATGCTCCTTCTGATATATTTCATTTAGAGAGGTAGAACTGTTCTTTGCTGTAGCTGAATTATTTATCATTTTGCTCTGGCTTTTCTGAATTTCAGGCATTTATCTAGTCATCCTCACCTTCATCATGCTGTTCAACTGCAATATCCTGCAGTCTTCTCATGAATTTAGACCACAATTGGATCATCTTATGGATACTGAGGACTATCTCCTTCCTGAAATACTTTCTTGCCATTTGATATGGCCACATTTATCAAACGGAGGTGCAGAAATCATTTATCCTTAATGCTATGATCCTCAGTGCATACGTCTAAATCCGAACTAAAACAATCAACCAGGACGTCAGTGGTCCCCTGCTTCTGCACTCTCTTCATCCCATTAGACTGTTTTCTGCACCTGTGTGTCTTCACTTTATTTCACAGTATCAGTCCAGCAGTTTGACGCCTGTGGCAGAGCGCCCTGAACCAGGGAATGCAGCTGGTTGCACTTCAATGTTCTGCCCTGGGCTGGACCCTTCAGCTGTTTTCCTATGACAAAGAACTTTTTTCTAGGAATCCTTCCTAGGATTTCTAGGATACAACTGTCCAATATTGTTTAACTATCCCTAATCTTTAAAATCATGAATACCCAGGAACATATTTATCTCATTAGTGTGTTAGCTGAGGTAAGCTGGAAAGCTCTTCTTCTTGGTCCCATAGCTAAAAGCTCCAAAGCCTTTACCAAGGCCTGAACACCTAGAACTTTTTCTTGGTCATTTCAGCAGAACCAATTTACTTTTATTATTGTAAAAGCCTTTTCTGTAATTATTTGGATTATTCGTTGTAGTGTTTAGTTTTGATAGATTGATTCATAATATGGTGGTTTTGATGCTGCCAGTTGGGTGGTTTGGCATAATTAAAATCTGTTGGCTTTTAAATTTAAATAGTTGCTATTATGTAATCATTATAGACAATGGAGGGGGTTGGGGGGGGGGAAGATAATTTTCTTCCCACCTTTCTTGCTGGAATTCAGAAAATTGTGGAGTATAATTCTGAGCAGCTGGTTCTGAATATGTCAGGTTTTGGATGATTGAATTACTGTTAAATAATATTGAAATAAAAGGCTTATCTCAAAAAAGCTAAGCAATATAATGCCTTATTTGGTAAACAGTCTTCAGACTCTGAAAGCTAGAATTAGATTCAGCCTTAAAATAAATATTTAAGACTCCAACAGCATTTTTAATGATTTTAGTTTTAGAATATGCTCAGAGCTCTCATGCTGATTCTTTTGTTTAAAGAGCACTAGCTCTAGCTTCATGCATAAGTGCTGTGGCATGCCTCTTCTCCTTTTTGCTAAACAAGGACAATCTAGAATTGATAGACAATACATTAATATCCCAAAATAACTTTTCTTTGTCATTACATAGGCTTTTGCATTGATCTATATTAGGCACGGGGTTTTTTTATGTTTTAAAAGCTTAATACATTTTAACTGATAAAAATCTGATTAAGTTCAGCCTATCAGTTTTCCTGAATCTGTGCCAGCTGCGTGAACTGAATCATTCTATTTTGAGTTATTCCCAAATAAATAACTGGCAACAGCATTTAGATTTAGTTGGATAAGTAAAACAGTGAAAGTGCTTTAGAGAGACACCAATTTATTGCTCTTCAAAGCTCCATTTAAGACTTGTGTTTTATCTCACTAAAGAGAGAGCAGCATGGGCGAAAGGAGGAAAACCAGGAAAAGATGCAAAAAAAAAAACCTTGAAATTTTTACTCTCGAGTTTAGAGTATGAGCGAGAGAATACCCAAGATGGAGGATCTTTGGGGAAAGTGTATTTAGATGACAATCTCATGACAAACCATCCTGAACTGCTTTGGTTTGGTCTTCATGGGTGTGGGGAAAGACTTCAGCTTGTGTGATGCTAATAAGGGGTTTCTGTTAAAGATTAGAGCAGTTCAGTTTGCTTTAAATGAAAGTTATTTCATTGGAAAATTTTTTTCAAAGAGCTGTTGGTCTTCCATTTGAATCAAACATTACTTAAAATATTTTTGAATCCTAGGTAAAAAGGATAGGTAGAAAGGATTAAAAAATGGGAAGTTTCTTTCTCATTGCTTTGCAGTTTCTTTCCTCCTACTATTTTTTACTATTTTTTTAGTAAGCAAAATAATACATGTCTACTTGGTTATCCATTGTTGCCTGTTTTTCACTTTCTTCCATCATAACTGCATTCTGTCAGGGTCATTTTTTTTCCTTTACATCTACTGATATGTATTGTTCATACACAATATTTAGGTAAAGTCTGTCTTATCAGCTCTCATTAAATAAAACTTCTTGCAAAGAGTAGTATGGGGTAATTGCAGGATATTGTCTGTGGGTCTCTGGAGCTCCAGGAATTAACTTGTCAAAAACCTGCCCTAGCAGCACTATAGCCATGCTAATACAGTTCTGTCCTTAATTAATAAATCCTGGTAGTTTCAACCAGTCTGGCACTTGTCTATGGTATAGTTAATCTACAACCCAGAGAGGCTACTCCAAGATAATTAGGAGGTGACTTGACATACATATTCATTCTTTCTTTCCATATCTGTCTAAAGCTGACCTCACTGTGTCTTGCTTTTGCAGATGCCACTTGCTGGTCTCTCCTAGAACACGCAAGTCTTGAGTACTTTTGGTTTTGTACGTTTTGCACGTATAAACTTCAGTGAAACACCAGTAATATTTTAAAGCTCATCATAAAAATATGCAATACTCATCACTAAACTCTGCCTTCAGTTATCCAGGTTATTTGTGGTACAGATTTTAACCATGTCCCAGATGCAGAGATGGTGTCATTAAGAGTCAACCTACCTCTGGCCATGCTTACTGGTGCAGCACACACATGAACTAATACAGTTGTTCGTCTTTCAGCACTGTTGTGGTTAAAAATTTAGCCTAGCTGTCCCTTCAGCTGGTTCCATACACAGCCGTAGAAGAAAACTGCAGAGGCAGGCTTTATCAGTGCAGAAAGGTTCTGCATGAGTCCAGTTTGGTTGCACTGGGCTGTAACAAGTCAGTCTCAGCATCACCCCTGCTGGACTTTCAGGTGAGAGTCATTCCGCAAGAGACTTCTGTGCTCATCTCCTTTGGTCTTTAGGTTCTCAGCATAAACTAATAAATCATCCCTGGAGTACTGGGGAGCACAAGGAAGAGCCAGCAGGGTTTCTGTACATCTACTTCCAAGTGGCAACGTTAAGCCAGAGAAAACACTAAAAAGATCAGCTCAGCTTGAGCCACCTCCAGTGGAGCTACTCAGAGGCATTCATGTCCTGCTATCCATAACCTCTCTCTTGGATAGCATATTTACCTGATTTCTCTAGATGCTCACTGGTCGTTGTATGTCTCAGTACAAAAATGTCAAGTTTGCCATTTTTCAGGAGTATTTGGTAAATACTGAATATTTCCTGTGTAAAGTAATGCAGTTTTTAAAAGAAAACACTGAGTCAGCAAAAGGAGTTAACCTGATTCCACTGAGGGAGAATCTGCCCGTGAGAAATCTCTACAGCAGACTGAAATCTAGCTGCTGTTAGTTTATTTGCTGGCAGAAAACCAGACCACCATTTTGCCCACTTCCCAGAAGAGACTGTCTGTGGGTGTTCTCTTTTCTTTCTCACCAGTAATAGATGAAATCTTGCAACAAGACCTGACTGCTAGAAAGACTACCTCAAGCAAACTATTGTCGTGGAAAACACTGACATCAGCCCAAGATCTTTGTGGTTGCTCTTGCACCCTTCCTGTGGTGCAACATAGGTAAAGAATCAGTTGCTTATTTCTTGGAACAAGATATACAGCAAGAATTACTAAAGCTAGCTCTAATGATTTGCTGGATTGTTTTGCTTGCTTAGAGCCTTCTTTATCCTAACCTCTAATTACATTTCTCCTGCGTAAATATGGCTAGGAGAAAAAAATGTTTACAAATACTGAGATCTCCAGGAATATGTGGTGTGAAGATGATGGGAAGTGGCTTCTCCTACTTTTTCTTCTGTGTCCCAAAATAAAGTAATCCTCTGTTTTGCAAAGAGATATTTACAATGTATATTATCCCTTTATCCCATAGGACAGGGAGCCAGCAGAGACCCCACAGCACTGTGGTCTTGCATGCTAAAGGAAACCTGGATTCGTGAGTCTTTGTAACATTCATTATAGTAGCTGGATAACAGACATTAGCAAGTAAATGCATTCAGTTCCTGTCTTTGGACTGTTACGAATCC
Organism: Rhinoptilus africanus; assembly: GCA_013400135.1. Lineage (NCBI taxonomy): Eukaryota > Metazoa > Chordata > Aves > Charadriiformes > Glareolidae > Rhinoptilus > Rhinoptilus africanus. The sequence continues at coordinate 336,869 of VXBO01009521.1, forward strand.
ATTAAGAAAAACCCCACAATCTAAACTGGGCTTCTATTCCCTTCTATTCCTTCTGCTTCCTACTGGCAGAAAGGCTGACTTCAAAGGATCATTGCAAAAAATCCTTGGGAAGTTGTCCACTTTCAGCTCTTAGTTGGTTTTCACCGCCCACCATCTGGAGCATCTGGAGGTCACTGTCTCTACAGGTTCCTACAGAAGTAGGGGTAAGAGTGCTCCCTACTCCCCTGCCAAAGTCAAGTAGGTCAGCTGAAACCACCTTCACTGATGGATTAAACCAAAATGGTCCACTTTGCCTGAAAGCGGTAAAGGTTTATTTACTTCCTTGTATCAGCAGGTTTAGGAGGGTGGTGATAAACACTACGGTACCACTATTTTCATCTGTCCCAATGTCACAAAGCAGTTATCCTTCTGGGTACTTTGACACAACCTTACCCCTCCATCCGTGAAGACTGTGTTCCTAAACAGTGCAGTGATTAGCAAGTCAGCAGACAGCAAAGCATATTTTTCCCATAAGAATAAATGTAATAGAAGGGAGATGCATCCAGGGACAAGTACAAGTTAAATACACGAGGACAGTGTATATGGTGTGGAAGGTGAAGAGTCAGAAGCAGGATCATCAGCTGGAGGAGATGCTGGCTTTCTGGCAGCTGAGATGTTTCAGGATGATCTGGCACAGATTTCTAACTGTCACCATTACCTCCTTTTTCCATCCTTCATCCTTGATAGATAACTCAAATTCACTCAAATTAGAGAAAGACGATGACAATGATGAAAACGTAACCACTCAGAAATAGGCAGCAAGAAGGCAGAGAAGATTAAGGTCAGGCTTTCAGCCTCATGAAAGCGACCAAGTTTGACAGACACAAAGCCACAGACGCTAGCCCCCCATCTCCTCCAGCTAACAAGCCTGATGATCTTACTGCCTCCTTTTGAATAGTTATGCTTTCATCACTGTCACCATCTTCCTCAGATGAATTAAGGTCATTAAAGCATGAAGGATGGAAAAATGACTGGGGAAATGGTGGTGAGCAGGGAAGGCTGTTAAACAATTAGTGATGTGACTCTGAAACGACATCCAAAAAGGCGACAGCGCAGGGTGGTGCTGTGCTGTATACTGAGGAAGTGGTATGAGATGCTTTGGGATTGCTCTGCATTCAGCAAAAAGGCAAAAACTTTCCTGATGATAACAGTGGTGGGAAGTTTATGTCTATCTTAAGCTCTCCCTAATGTAACTAATGCTAGAGTTTATATCATGGAAATCATGTTCTTTCTTCACTGGCCCTTAGAACAAGCCGTAGCATCATTGTATTGTCACAGGCTTTTTATTCAGCAGCATTTCTGCCTCCTTTGGTGCACTAGATGACCGATGCTCACTTAATGAACAACAATTCAGTACTGTTTTCCCTCTGTAACTCAGTGTGTGGCCCTCAAACTGATTTATTACATATTGTTCTGAAGATAGAGCTATGAATTCTCTTAGGAGTTTTCCTCATTACAGTGCATGCATGTGTCTCACAAAGCAAGTTATTTTACTGTTGTTGTAGTTTAGGGGCTGCTCCACATGGAGAGTACATTTCAAATACCTGATGATTTTGGTTGCCTAATCTGAGACATTCTGGACCTAATTTGTTCAAAATACTTGTACTAAATAGCCCTTCATATGCAGAACTGCAGATCCCATTGCTCTTAATGTGAGTTCTCAATGCTTTTGCAATAACAGCCTGAGATTTCTACCAGGCACACAGAAAATTAGTAAACACACAGTTGCAATCATTTAAATGCAGTGGAATTACATTCTTCACAGTAGTATGAACTGAGACCTCTCTTCTCTCCCAGCATCACCCTGTCTTACTTACTGTAATTAAACTTCACCAGTAAAACACACGGTGATTCTGAAAACAAAAGTGTCCTTGCCTACACAGACTCGGTTCATTCCTAGAGGCAGGGGCTATGAACAGACTAGAGGGATGAGAAGAGAAGACACAGCAAAAAGGAGCAGGAGGCCACACAGCAGAAATCTGAGGCCCCTTTGACACGCAATGCCAAGCCACCACACGTAGTCATGTAATGAAGACTAACACAATTGCAGTCAAGGTATATTTGTGAGGTGACTGTCTACAGTCATGTACATAATGCGATCTGTCTCCCTAGTATGGGAAGTTGAAGGTATGTGATGCATTTGTGAGAAGTCCACCTCCGGACAGACCTTGGAAGGAGGATGCAGCCATACAAGCCCCGGGCTGCAAAGAGAGCTGGGTGCTCCTCCCTGACAACACAGCTGGGGCTACAGCAGTGTCACCTTCTGGAAATGGGCCCTGGTCCAGTCACCAGGTGAGCAACCAGTTGAAGGAACAACAGCAGAGGAGCTGAGCACAGAGTAGCATCAGAGAGGATGAACAGAAAAAGAGAGACAAAAGCCAAGCCCTACGTTTTGCAGAGGGAGGAAGAGGCATGCTTCTGGTAGAAGATGGATTCTGGTGCCTTACACAGAAAGGTAGAGCTCTTTTTCCAACTGCAACTGTTCAGTTGGAGAGCAATGATAGGGCCCTGACTGACAGGTAAGAAACAGGGTTAAAAAGGGAAGCAATGGATAACAGTGCTTGGAGACTGCGTCCTGTGGGAGACAGAAGCACCCATCTGCTGCATGTCTCAAGATGGTTGCTGCTTGTCCAGAGCCTGGATTTGGGACACTGTGGATGAGTTGCTGAGTAATCTGGTCTTTGGGATATTATGCTTTGGTGCCATTCCACATGGGCACTAATGGTACTATACTACCACTGCATACCTTGAGGAGACTGCTACAGTCCTCTGGGGGCAAGGGTGAAGGGTATGGATAGCATTCCTCTCACCTTTGCTAAACAAGGGGAACAGTAACGTATGAGTGGAAATGCAGCTCAGTATCTGTCTGCTCAGCCAATGTCATCAGAAGGGTTTTGGCCTCTATGACCATGAGAGTCTGAAGAATGAGAAATGCCAAAGAAAGACAGGATCCATCTGAAAAAGTGGGGCAAGGGCGTATTTGCCAACAGAGCTGCTAGCCTAATAAGGAGGGTTTAAAACTAGACTTAAGAATCATTTCTTCAGAAAAAGATGCTAGGGTCCTGGTGGACATAATCCCACCAATGTGTCCTTGCAGTGGTGAAGGCTAACTGCATACTCACCTATGTTAGCTAGAACATGGCAAGTGGACTGAAGGAATGGATTATTTCCCTCTACCTAACGCTGGTGAAGCTACATCTGGAGTACCATGTCCAGTTTTGGGCCTCCCAAGAGATGTGTCAACAAAACTGAGAAAATCTAGTGGGCTACTGAGGTGTTCAGGGGGATGGCACACACACGGTGAGAGGCTGAAGGAACGGGGTTTGTTTAGCCTGGAGAAAAGAAGGTTAGAGGAGAAGAGAGTGGACTCAAATTGCAATCTTGAAATACCTAGACGGAGGTTAGAGGGAAGATGCAACCAGACGCCATCATCATGGAGGCGCACAGCAAAAGGATCAAGAGGCAGCTGCCATAAGCTGCGAGAGGGAAAATTAGTTACATGAGAGTAATTGCATATAATGGAGAAAGGCTGTAGCATCTCCATCCCTGAAGAATTTCAAAACTCAAGGGACATGGCTCTGAGCAGCCTGACCTAACTTTGAAGTTACTGTACTTTGAGCAGGTGATTGACTTCAAGAGCTCCTTCCAACCTGGTTTTTTTTTCATCATTCATCTCTATTAGTTATCCAAGTTCACATTCACTTTAAAGTTAGCTCCTTGTTACTACAGAGAACACTCTTCCATACACATAAATCACGTTTCATTTTCACTCTGAGGCTAGAGATAAAGTTCTACTATTTGACGTTTCACTATGAATGTTTATCTGGCTCTTGGTGCTTTGCCAGGGATCACAGAGGAATATCGTGGTAAAACTAGAGCTGCCACATCACCTAGTGCAGTCATCCACATTCAACAGCAGATAATGGCAAAGATGCGCTCTGCATACATTAACCAGATTCACCTCATTCTCTCTTTGCAGGTCACTATGATAGGAATAAATCACTGAACCAGAGTGTGGGTTTATTACCTTGACAGAGTTCCCATAATTTCTTTCACATTTTGTGTCTAATGGACACCTTTCATCAGCAACAGACTAAGCATAGACAGTTCCTGCCCTGCAACTGAGCCTGCAGAGAGATGGACACACTTGCAGCTTTTCCATCAGCCACATGTCACTAGTCAATAGCATCTACTAATTGCAGCAAAAAGTTTCTGGGTCACTCAGCATGTGAGTGTTGCCGTCTGAAAAGTGGAGTTATCTCATGCCATGAAGTCAGAAATAAAATGGCGTGAGACTTTTGATTGAGCAACCAAGGGTTGCTTGTAGTCACTGCAGGAGCCATTGCTGAGGATCCGTTGCAGCATCACAGGGGCAGCTACCATGAATTAGTGCAAGCTTGGTTCCACGCAAGGTAATGCTCAGGGTTCTCAACTTGCTTCACTGGGTATTCTGCAGTACCTGTGAGCACAGTCACTGCTGGGATCTTATGTTTTTGACAAGGTAGAAAGCAATTGTGAGGCCGGGAGCATCCACTCGAGATCATGAGCGAGAGTCTGGAGACCACATCATATGAGGAGAGGCTGAGGAAACTGTGCATGTTTAGTTTGGAGAAGGGGAGGCTGAGGTGAGACCTCATTGCCCTCTACAACTACCTGAAAGGAGATTGCAGGGAGGTTGGTGTTGGCCTCTCCTCCCAAGTGAATAATCACAGGACCAGAGGAAATGGTCTAAAGTTGCGGCAGGGGAGGTTTAGATTAGATATTACTGCCCTTGTGGCCAAGAAGGCCAATGGCATCCTGGGGTGCATCCAGAAGAGTGTGGCCAGCAAGTGGAGGGAGGTCATCCTCCCCCTCTACTCTGCCTTGGTGAGGCCACATCTGGAGTCCTGTGTCCAGTTCTGGGCTCCCCAGCTCAAGAAGGACAGGGAACTGCTGGAGAGGGTGCAGCAAAGGGCTACNCGTATAGATTTGGCACTTCAGGGCATGCTCTAGTGGCAGAGATTGTAGGGGAGTTTTTTGTGTGTGTGTATGGTTGGACTCAATGATCTCAAAGGTCCTTTCCAACCATGAAGATTCTATGAGCTCTAAGCAGATGTTCAGGGACAGTGGAGAAAGCTGTATTTTTGAGAGCTGTAGTTTTCTCTTAGACTTAACACAATGTGGCACAAACTCACGATCTCACTACGTTTTGCTACAGGATTGGCTGGAAAGGTAGTGTTCTACAGAGCAGCTACCCTCAGCTCCAGTGAGACAGCAGGATAGAGGAGGTTCTGTGCCCAAAAGGACCTTGATAACTCATAAAATTGCTTTTAATTTTATCAATATTAACATAGATGCTTTTCTACTCTTCCAGATACAGCAGTTACCATAGTGAGCCTGTGAAACCACACATTTCTATAAGGCTGTATGATGGGAAAATGAAAGCAAAAGCAACTTCAGTCTCTATTACAATATGGTCTACATTATGGAAATAATTAGGAACAACATATAAAACTAATCAAGGGTTATTTTTACTCAGTGTTATTTTTGCAGTCTGCAATTACTTTTCTCAAGGAAAAGAAGGGTTTCAAGCATTGGTCTATCCCAAACTATCAATAGGCACTTCGGGCAACAGCAGTGTTGGGATTCTTAAACCTGTGCATGTAACACAGCTGGCAAGGGCCTTTCTAAAACAGTGGGCAGGTAAACGACTGGCAAAGCAAACATTGCACCATAAATACAGCACCAAAAGGGAGCATGTGTGACTGTCGCTCGTCAATGCTGACAATTCAGGAAATCATGAATGTTCAGGTAGATACTGAAGGACCCACCATGAGGTTGTTACACTGATTTTGTATATGTAATGGATGCGCAAGTGCAGATTTACTCCAAGTTAGGGGATTCTAGCATTCCATCAGCCATTAACGTGTAACAAAATGCCCCGATAGGCAATTGTTTAGACTATGAGCACTGCAATTCTTCAGGCTTTGAACCCTAAAATGAAATCAGTAAGGAACCTCAGTGGTTTTCAGGTGGATATAAAGATCTGTTATGGAATTAGATGTTTTCTCGTAGCTTCAGTAGAAAATCTTCAAGTCATTTCTTTGTCTGCAAAACTCATACATTAGATCTGTTTTGGCTCCATCTAGAGATTAATTTACAAATTGATTGTGGTACAGTCATCTGCCGTGTCCCTACAGGCTTTATGTAAGACACCAAAATGTACATGAAGCTGAGTACGCGCAACTATTTTTAATGCTTAGATTACTACTGGTTCTAAAGCACGTGCCCTGTCTTTCCCAGCCATTCCTAGCATGTGGACCCCACAAAACATGCATGCTTAAAAGGGACTCTTTTTGTCTAAGTGAACTTTCAGAAAGTGACCAAAGGTTTCTGCAGAGATTAAAGCCTGATGTGCTTTATACACATAGCTCTGATACGACCTACTTCATAGGTATTCAGCAGCATCCAAACCTATAAATTGATTGCAGGAACTGTACTTCACTTGTGAAGGCTCCAGCTGGATGATGGGCAGCTTTTGGACTGGGAGCTATTTCTCTGTGGATGCAATTCTAACGAAATTTCATGTAACTAATAGTAGTATTGCTGGATCCCACTCTAAGCACAACTGCTCGAAATAAAAAAAGTTTCAACATAGTAGAGCGATTGCCTCTTTGTAGCCTTCAGCTATGTGTAGCTTTGTACAGGGGTGTTACCAGGAGGAACATCTCCACAGCATGTTACTGCAGAAGGAGCCTTTCTGCCCGACAGAGCTGTCAGCGCCAATGACTTTGGCATCTTGACAGGATCCTGAAGGTCTTAAAGACCCAGAAGCTGCTCATAGTCCTTCTGTACCACGAATACACAGGTTTAAGTTCAGCACTTCAAGAGGAGACATTGCGGATGGTTAAGTAACAGGAGCCCCTGGGAAAAATAATCTGTGGAGGGAGAACTTCATCACCCTGATTCCCAGCTGGAGAAAAGTCCTGCTTTTCTTCAGGGATACACAAACTGCTCCTACAGATTTCTTTCCATTTCCCATGTAGAGCAACTGCTACCCACACACATTTATCTGTATCGTTAAAAAGCATTATATAAAAAATAGGAAAAAAAAATTAATGTCTTTACTGTTTTTTCAGAAGTGACTGCTTATCATTGAAAAAAACCCAACTATATCCACTTCAAAAGCTCAGCTTCTAAGCAAAAGTTACAAGAAGTTTATTCCCATTTCGAAATCTTGGTTCAGGAACACACAGATTAGAAACACTGTAAGAAACTAAATACTAGAATCCAAATTTGCATCCTGAAAAGCATCATTCAGGCAGAAATAGCCCCTTCAGCTCAAGCACATATGTTTTGTGGGATCTAATTTCTAAGAAAAGAAAGAGACAAGGGAACGAACAAAACCAGTAATAAAGCAGGCATTTAACAAAAAGTACACTTAAATCTGACTACACATCAATGTTTTCAGTGTAACATGGTTCACTAAGACTCTGTTTTAAATCATATTACATGTATGTGCCATCACTTGATTTACAAGCTCCATTCATTTTAGTTTATAGTTTCCTCAGGAAAACAATTGTCTTCCAGAAAGTGCTAGTACAGCATCCAGAATGAAAACTCAGAAAATTTATCTCAGGTGTTGGCTCGCTACTCCAACACAACCGATTACTAATCTAGGTTAATTGTACAGTGGAGAGTCAATGGGTTTGGTGGAAAGAAGCACGTTAAGGGAAGGGACAGAAATTAAAGTGTTGTTGCATTCTCATTCCCTGTTTTTTCACAGCTTCAGTTTTCACAGAACCCAGGGATAAAAAATGTAAGAAAAGAAGCCAATTTAAATAAAAAGACACAAGGTGTGAACAACTTTTAAAAGAGGGCCTTGCTCATTTGAATATATGAAAAAGAGCAGACCTCAGAGGGAGCAGTCCAAGGATGTTGCCCCTCTGCTGGTCCACCCAACCCACACTCCGGCTGAAAACTCTTCTGGCTCAGCCCTGGCTCTGGACCCAGCTCCCTCTGCAGATAGGCACCCAAACTAGTATTTAAAGTGTACCTACAAGCTTGGTCCTGCAGGACTACAGGAGCCAAAACTGTATCCTAAAATTCTCCTACTGTGGCTGTCCAGAGTAATGAACATTTTGGCAGGACAAAGAATCTCTGTATTTGTATCAAAGTCTAAATTTATTTAACATCCACAATAGATGTCTACAGACCAAAAGATACTTGAGCCAGTAGGATAACTGAGACCATATGTACCGCTGAGTTCAAAAGAAAGCATAGCCATTACTCAGAAAAACTCAGTTTCTAAAAAGTGTAGGTCATTTTTGCTGCAGACTGACAGACGTGAATTTGAACCCATCTTAGTCGCAGAAGATTACTGTGTACACACAGACAACCTCTTCCCAGATAAGCATCCTAGACTGAACAGCTAGAAAGGGCACAGACTATTACCACCTTTCCAGGTACCTTAGAAAACCTGAGTCGGGGACTGATGTTCAAGAAGACTAAATCCAGGGCAGGATTTTGGACAGTGAGTCCCAGCCCTGCCTGCAAGGATAGCTCAGCTGGGGGGCTGTGGGGAGGGAGACAGCAATCACAGTTCTATAGCAGTCGTTTCTCAGGTACATCTCCCCCTATTTGTGATCGCAGTGACCTGGCTACAGAGCCCTCCCTGGTCACAGCACACTGGCTGGCACAAATCCCATTCCCAGCCACAGCCACCGGCTCCCTGATACTGCTCAGAGGCTTCCTTCCAGGCTTTAGCTTCCCCTCCCATTCCTGCAGGCTGGGCCGTGGCTCGGCTACCAGTCTGCAAGGTAAACCTCGGCAAGTCACCTTGTCTGTGTAAGTCTGTTCTGCCAGCAGAAAGAAAAGCGTAGCACTGATGTCAGTGGTGAAAATACTTCAAAGTCTGCTAAGAAGAACACTGTCACACAAAGGCCTCAGAAATGGAAGCTGTAGAACAGTAGTTAGAAATATTTCGTCTTCATTTGGGATTGCAGTCCAAGAGAATACACATGAACACCGTGACAACAGAAAGCCAGATGTTAGGACAGAGAGGCTAGAAGGCAATTAACTCGGTCCTTCTTCACAAGGTACTGGAAACAAGCTAGCCTGGAAGTACGGTTGAAAATACATATTCCCTGGAGTCATTCGTTCACTTCATTCTACGTTGAGCCAGCTAAATTTTAGTTTTATACAGTAAGTAAAAGCAAATAAAAGATTAAAGGAGTGTTGTGTGGTTTTTTCTAAGACTTTTGCCTTCCATGTGCTCAAAACACTTACTTGGGAGCAAAAATTCCAGAGATAGCCATGAGAAGTAAACCAGCAAAGATCACGCAGACGCTTCAAAGAACCACCAGGTTCTAAACCGACAAAGCAATCATTAAAACTAAACCATAAAAATAATAAAAGTAACATCATCTACCACTTAACTCTGTACTCAAGTCAGAGCTAAACCTCCCTCATATCCAACACTTTAGGTTATAAATAAAAGCAACATTTACCCCCTGGCTCCTTTAGTTTTCTAGAGTAAAGAATGTTATAGAGCTAGACACCAGTACATAATTACTCTAATTTCCTCTTAGCACATAATTAACACTTCCTATGCCTAACTAAAATCAACTGAAACCATCACCCACTATGTATGCTGCTTTCAAACCTGACGGCCTCTCCCTCAAGGGGAGATGTCTGTATATTAGTAGACCATTTGTATAAAGAAAAGCTTCAGCCAGTTTTTCTTTCTCCTTTCACAAAAATGTATTTCAGTAGTAGGAGGGAATAGCAAAGAAAAAAAAATCAGGTTAAAAAAAGGTCGTTAAAATTATAAAATTAGGACTGGCACAAAAAAAAAGTGCCAGTATTAAATCTACTAGTTAAACTTGTTCTCTTACAGTTCAGTTGTGTTAAATAATATCTGTCAAAAGAAGTTCAACGAAAATAAAAGTCTGTTTTACAAACTAAAACTAGAAATGCTTAAAGCCGCCTCTGAATCCCATTTTCCTATTTGCCTTGACTCTCTCTATCTTATTTCTTTCTGTCTTGGAGGCCTCATTATAACGACGTGTGACATAGAGTACTACTATCAAAAATTTAAATATGCATTGTGCTGAAATTATTAGGTACTACTGTGGTATTTATACATGAGACATTCAAAGTAATCAGGACTTGAAAACTTCAACAGGATTTTATTGTGCAATAAAAAAAAAAAAAGAGCATAAAATTGTGGATAACAGATGCCATCAGATATGTCAGAGTGTGGAAATCCTCGCATCGCTCCTAACAAAGTGCAGTGGGAGTGGAAACGTGCCACAGGTCGAGCTTCCCGAGGCATCCGCAGGGCCTGGGCAGGGCCCGTTCACCACCGCCGGCCAGCGCTCCGGGCAGACTCCAAAGCCCAGTTCAGTTGTACAGAACCCCTCTGGCTGCCGGAGCAACTGGGGACGGGAAGCATGTGGCACGTTGGCTAGTGAAACTGGATTTACAGCCTCTCCGCGCTGCCAAAACAGTGCTAAGCAAGCAAAGAGTAACACTGCTGCCTACACCTCCCACTGCTCCCTTTCCCTCCTCTACCTGAGATTTCACTTTGCGCGTGGCTTATTCCCCAAGCCCATGGCGCTACAACTGTACACTCCCTTATTTCTCATCGTTTTCCTCCAACCAAGTACCTACTTATTGCACCAAGTATCTCATTATGAAATAAGTATGAAGAAACACTTAGCAGATAAAAAAGTGCTTTTGTGGAGGTTGGGGGTTTTTTTATCTCTGCAAAAATAAATCAGGGGAAATTGCTTACTGCTCTGAACTTTGAAAATTTGCTTTTATTTGCAATATGACCAAGGTCACAAGTACTTCTCATTTTCATGGATAAAGCTGGTGTGATCACTTACGTACAGACTGAAAAGTGATGGGAGCTTTGTGCAGAAAACTGTTTCTGAGTATCCTTGTTCTTTCTTAGCAACTGCAGTTCACGAGCTCAGTACTTGATTTTTCAGACTCTTCAGTCACAAAAAACCACACCATTTAAGAGCCTCTTTCCATCTATACCCATACTTAGGCAGACCAAAGATATTTTAGGGATCCTAGATGCCTGGAGTAGCCTGATATAGTACAAAAGCTTTTAGGAAAAACAAGTATGCAAAAAAGAGTGGGAACTTCACCAAAAAGAACTGGCACAATCATGTTAAAGGTCCCTGAAGACAAAGAAATTACCACTATAACTTACACCTAATGAAACGAGTTGAGCAGAACATTTCGTCTTGGATCTGGGAGACTAAAATCTTGTTTGCTTCTAAGCTCAACCGTTTTCAGATTCCTATTCCCTGTCTGTTCTGCAGTTTCCCAATCTGAACAAAAATCGGGATCCTCTCCCTGCCTTAGACTTTCTCACAGCTTCAATAAGGAGCGACATGCAAGAGATTTCCTTACCTACAGTTCTGTGGAAAAGACTCTTCAGGAAATGTGAGATGGAAGGAACAGTTTGAACAGAACACGTGCATCCAGCTTCCTAGGTGAGAGCAAACCAGTTGTTGTGCAAAGCAGGGACACCACTGTGCTCGCCGGGGACTCAGGAGTGACAGTAAGCCCCGCTTAATCCTCTATAAAAACACACAGGTCCCAGTTCTCAGGAGACCTGTGAGATCTGGATGTTTAACAGGCAGAAGCAGCAAATCCCACGTGTATGAAGCCCTACCATTAGGTGACTTGCCATTTCGTGTGCTGCATTAGTCCAAGTTCCCTTGTGAAATATGTGACACGTACCACCACCATTCCAAATTTCACTCCGGGTGCCGAAACATCTTTAAAGGCGTCTCAAATTTGTATCCCTGGAATACCCGAAAAGCCTGCATGTAGTAACTTCTGCTGAGTTACAGAGGCTCCAGAACTGGCCTCAACAAATCTCTTGCACAGTACAGCATATGCTTTAAAGGAACTAAAAACCCCAAACCTCAATTTAGAAATGACGACTGTCAAAGAATCTGGCACACTACTGGTTAAATATTCCAGTGTCTAACTATCTTCCACTGAAATTGTTTGCTTAAAGCCAAAATTTATCTGGCTTCAATTTCAAGACACTTCATCCTATTATAGCTTTGTTAGATCAAAGAATTCTCTATTATCAAACTACTTTTCTCCATGGAGGTAATTATAGGTAGATACTCATTTCATAACCACGTCTGCCTTTAAACTGAATAAATTAAGCTCTCCGAGTATTATAAGGCATGTGCTTGACTTTTGGCACAAGAACTGGATGCTGCATTTGGCACCAGTGTAAGCACTACTGGAACAAAAGTAGTATTACCTCCCCCATACCATTTGATATTCCCTTTTTAATGCATCCAAGAATTGCATTTGGCCAAGTGGGAGCTTATGTTCAGCTCAGGCGACTATCCATCACGTCTCATAACTTTCTCTCAAAACACTGATTCTTGGGACGGGCTCCCATTCCCTTTCCAGATGTATGACTTTACACTTGGTGATAGTGAAACAGGCTGTATGAGCTGGACACCGGCAAAAAAAAGGAATACCTATTAGCTGTAAAGCTTAGCATGCCTGAAAACTTGCTAGCGTTTCAAAGCGTCTCCTGTTGCCTCTCCAATAGCTATTAGGTAAAGCTGCTGGCTGCAGTTCTGAGGAAAAAAAGGAAGATGTTGGTCATTTTGAAAGAGGATGAGAGTTCATAGAAATTTTATTCCAGCATGTGTCAGCAGCTGGCAGTTATGGACAGTGAGAAAATAACAGCGTGTTTGCAAAAACCTGAACTTTATCATAGAATGTTGACAAAGGATCTGCATTATTTATTGTTTAGGGACCAACTGATTGTCTTCATCAGCTACATTTTTAATTTAAATTACCTCATAAATGCTCCAAGATTTACTATTCATGTATTGAATAAGTGGATCGTGCCTCATCTCCAGCGCACATTCTGACCCGAACTATCGGATCATAAGCTGTTTCTGTAATTGCCTACTATGGGACACGCCTGAAGAGCAAGACTAAAAATCCTGAAAGCTATGCTAGTATAGAAGGTGAGCAACTACGCAGGATTACCAGCTTAAACACAGCTATGCTTCAATATTAGTTGCCACACTACGTGTTAACATTTTGCAGCTGCTATCCGAAAGCGCATTTCAGAGGCAGGCAAGACAAATGAGTTGCTCAAGTACCACGAAAACCACATTAACTAAATTCTCCTCACCAACACTTTAGTGCAGAAACAGCATTTGTGACCTTCAGGGCATTCTTATCACACACACACTCATTATCCTCATGAGTTAAACTCTTATTCTCTGTACCTACCATACAACGTTTGCTATCCATTTGTATGGGCTCATTACACACGATATGCCTTTCTGTTAATATACTAGAACATGTGTCTGAGTCAAAGGGAAATAACTGAAAACCTTGAGCAACATAATAGAAGAACTCTACCAATGGAAACAAACAAACAAGGATACTTAAGTCAACAAAACTCTTCTCAGGTACATCCTCCTGATATCCGGATTTCATTGCCCATTGGCGGTTTTAAGCTGGAAAGAGTCAGATTGTATTCTCACAAGACCGAGAACTGAGGTTTCCCGTTAATAGTGCAAGCAAATTGATTGTCATTTTCACCCTAGGATTTTTTTCCTTTCATACAGCAACTTTAAGAAAATTCCTTTTTCCTTGTAAATCTTTTTCCTTGCTTATGACTTTACAAAAATGCCTAACAAATGAAGTACGTTTACAGTTTTCACCTCATTCACTCATTAAACCCTTTTCAAGCACATAGCAGTAGTCTATATAATCACTTGCACTGAACAGCTGTAAAGAACCACTAAGCTGTTCTGATTCAGTGCAGTTATTATTTTGAACAGATAAAGGTGTTGGTACTTTTGTATTTAGACATAAGAGCTGTATTACTAGATTTTGGAGCTCAACTTACAATAGGGGAACTGTCACTTTAGGTTTCAGAACTCTGGAAATACTGACCAATCTGACACTGGGCTCTTTTGCCAATGTCCTAACCCATTAAAAAACGAAAGCACAATGATTTTCCGTTAAGACATTATCATAATTTCCTGAGTTATTTAAAAAGAAAATGAGTTTTTGAAAAGCTTTAATAAACTAGCGTTGCTGTTAAAAACTTTATTTTAAAGTCCATAAATAAGCTTTTGTACAAATTGGAAAGAAAAAAATCAATGCCAGTTATTTTTAAATGGTGAAGTTGGTGCCGTATGTAAACACAGCTTGCCTGTTACAGAGAAAAGCATTTCAGTCAGAGCAGACGTGACCTGTTGATCCGTTGTGCCAAATGCCTCAGCAGACTAAGGCTCCTTCAGCGAAGTGCTCGCAAGATGAGTTGTCAATCTGAACGCAAGCCGAGTTACGCATTTTACCAGTCCCTGGGCTTCTAATCTGTGCTCTGCTAGACCTATAGGTTCTCAACAACTGTTCACATCCTCATGAATCCTGTGGCCTCCACTTCTACAGTGTCTGAAATAAAGCACTGCAAGCAAATTTACGCAAAGTGGAGTAGTTATCTAGAATGTGGAAAACAATTTGCTATTTTGTAAAGTATTTCATCTTTCCTTTGGTAAAAAATACCTGAAGATGTTCAGAGCTTCAAATGATGTATGATCTTCAAATGAGGATCTTAAAATGCTAAGAACCGATTTACCCATGTCTCTTCTTTACACAGAAAAATCTCCTCACACAGCTTTCTGGTGCACTACAACTAAGTAGGAATTCTGACACTCAACAGCATACAGCTCAGTTTGTCATTTACTGTCCTTTTAGTCACGACGAAAATAATTATTTTCACTCCAAAACTAATCTGCTACCTGCCTGAATCCTTCCAAATTTTCTTCCTCCAATTGAAGGTGAAACAGTACTATCTATATGCTGCTAATTCAAACCATACATGGCTCTTTCAAACAGGTTACCCAAAAAGTTAACTTGACAACCACCACCACTAGAGAAGAGGACCCCAAAAAGAGACCAATTGAGATGACACACTGTTTTGTGCAAGACGGCTTTATTACCAGACCAGAGTGTGAAAGATTGCAGCTGGGCATCTGAATCTGAAAGGGGAAAAAAATAAGTATCATTAGCCAGGCGTACATCTGAAACTGCTTTGGCCACCCAAAGAATTAATATATTCCTACAGTTTATAATTTGGGTTGCAAATACTAATATTTTACTTCACCAGATTTAAGACTACAACAGTCTTGCACCCAACTATTAACTTCTATATTAACATCTCTTTACTCAAAATACAGATTTAAAGTGCAGATTTAACAGGATAAACGTTTCTACACTGAACTATTGGCACCAATTTTCCTATTTGTCGAAACGCTTATTATGGGAAACTTCATGTTTAAAGACATACTGAGCCATTGTGCGCATTCTAACTTTTGACACTGTAACTCTATTTTCAGCACATGTCAGGGACTGTTAACAAAAATGTGAGCAAAAAGAAGACTTGAGACCAGTTTTACAGTTCCTGTAAAATCTGCTTGAGAGCTAATGAAATTCATTTTCTTGTCAATACTGAATTGTCAAAATTCAATACTAAATACTATGCTCTTTTCCCCCATTCTATATGAAGGAATCAGTACTGGAAGTTTTGGGTTTTTTTCCCCAAACATTTATTTGAGACATCCACTTAAGTAATAAGAAATAAGGACAAATGGCAGGAAACCTTCTATATACAGGGAAGAGAATACTAATCTTCACATACACGGCCCTTCAGAATCACAGGACTTAGAGTACTGCCAATATCTCACCTGAACCTACTGCTCTAGCTGCCCATTCCCTCAGCAGAAACTTCCAACATTATTCCACTTCCTACATGTAGGTTACTCGCATTTTAAACATGCACTCTATTCAGAGCAGTAGGAAAACAGCAGAAATAAAAAGTGCAGGAGATGAGAACGAACAGTTATTTTAGCTTTACACCAGAGGTTCATTTGAAGTCCAAGCAGAATAACTAACTGCTTACAAGCATAAAGTAAGAAACTGGAAGGCCAATTCCTAAATTGAAAGATGGAGTAAAGCCCTGATGTCTGCTACTTACATGGGATGCTGAGCCACAAGTCCCATGAAAAACACGAGCAACCAGCTGAATACCCCTGATTTCTCTGCCAATATACGACTCCTCGTTATAGCATTTATAACCACCGCAACAGTGAGCTAGAAGCCTTTCTCCTGTAGGAAGCCTCCGGAAAAGTACAGACCACCAGTACACTTCTGATGTTTGTCAGTGAAGATGGAGGAGAAAGGATCTACACTGACAGACAAGCTGCAGGTTTTCAATTAAAACCAGCAGTTTCCATCTCATGCTCAGAAACCAGACTGGAGCATAAAGTGAAAGTATTTCTGTTTCATCTTGGTTATGAAGCCTTGTGCACTAACTTAAGGGAAACATCTGCCAGTACTGAACCTGTGACAGTTTGCGCCATGAGCAGCAAAATTTCTACAAGAATGCTAGTATAACATAACATCACCCCAGGCACCAAACATTACAGCAACCCTGCTTCTGAAAGTTAACCACTTCTTCCTATAGTTGGGCTAAAAAGCTTTAGAAAACTGTCCCCAGTAAGCAATGATTTTCCTAACGTGCACGTCTCCACATGTCAGTGCTTTAAAACTCCAGCGCTTCACAGCCAGAGACAACAAAGCCACATGCAACACGTTTGGGGGAGTGGAAACCGAGGAAGACCAGCCTACAAAAAAGCTTCAAGAAAATAAAGCTGTCAGTCAAATGGAAAGATATTTCATAAGCCTCCTTTAGCTCCTTGGACAGATAGCAGACCTTAATGAGCTCAACTTACGCTGCCTTCTAGGCTATAAACACATTTTTACACGGCTTAAAAGAAAAAAAAAGGAGAAAGACTTCCCTCCCTTCAGAAAGTTCGTAAAGTCACATCACTACTCACTATTTTCTTTATGAACCAACTCTCTGGAAGTTAGGAATTCCTACGCAAACCGCACATCTGATTTCTTAAAAAAAAAAAACAACAAAAAACAAAACCACCACAACCAAACAAAAAAAAAAACCCAGAAAAACCCAAAACAAAAAAACAAAAAACCCCTTCTTGTCTTTGGAGGAATCAGTGTGTGGAAAATTGGGTCTTTGCCTGTTATTCTTTCCAAGCATCCTAACACAATGAAGTTTTCTTAAATTCCAGCATATTTGTCATACCAAAAAGGCATTTATCCTTGACTGAAACGAAGATATGGGCAACACCAAAGCTAGTTTAGTGTGAAAAAAAGGTGGAAAATGCAATGGGACGTACAAGAACTTGGAAAAAACAGTTTTGGCTTTGAATGGCAGAGACTTCTTATCAAAGCAGGAACAGCAGAATAACTACAATAGATGATAAAACAGATTGTTTGAACTAGATACTAACTTCAGGACTCAGCTGTCATTGTCAAACTGCTGTAAGTGTTAATAAAGTTTCCCATTTCTAAAGGATGGACTATTCAAATGAGCAAATTAGTCTTTCAGAATTACCATCTTGGTCATGTTAATGTTAAAATGGTTTAAATTGATAATTTAATTTCTCACAGTCCTAAACAGGTTTTTATAGCAGAAATCAGACAATCTGAAAAAACACCATGCTTGCAATCACAAGACTTTGATCATACTGAGACCTCATTTACGAGGGCTGAAAATTTTCGCCAACACCTCAAGTCTTCCCATCATAAAACCCAAATAAGGGTTTAAAACAAGTTGTTGGTAAATGAAAAATAAGGTACTGATAATCTTTGTACTTCCTAAGCATATTAGCTATAATTAAGATTTAATTTCTTCACAAACATTTAAGCTTTAGAAAGACTTGAAAAATAAAATCAGAACACTGTATTGTCTGAGTCACTTTATACTGTAGGTATCACCCAAACATGAGTGAATATATACTAAACATGGAAGTTCAGCCAATTGCAGCTGCTTACACAGCAGAGATAGAACAGTGCATAGCACTAACCACTGGTAATATCTCACCCTTAGTTCATTCTCCTTATGAGTCTGTTGATCTGATCTTCCCTGTTACCAGCATCTCCACCTTCCACAAAGTGGATTGTTTTCTTCTTCATTCCACCCCGAGGAGAGGATAACTTGAAAGGCCAGAGGAAGTTGTTCACGACTTTGAAGTTTTTGCCAACAGTGTAAATTTCATGGATCACATCTTCCATGCAGATGATGCCAAGCTTTCCTAAAATGCAGAAATGTTTTCAGAAGGGCTACAGAGACACTGGTCAATGACAAGCTAAAAATAATCAAGTTATTATTGTCGTATCTACTAATTTTGATAAACTGCAGGAAGTCAGAAAGCACACAACTCTGTCACAACAGTCAATGACTGTCTTTTTCAATTAGCTGCAGCTAACTCAGTATTATTTAGTTGTTACATTTAGCAAGAGGAATCAGTTTTAACTACTGAATGTTTTCAGCCAGCAATGAGGAACAAGAAAAAACCAAACCCCTCTTAGCGAATCTTAGGAAACAGACTGTATTCTTTGAAGAAAAGCTAGGCTAAATACACTGAAAACCTAGTTATGTGTAGCTCAGGGAAATTCACTGTATTTACATTATTATGACTGGAAAAGGCCTCCTAAAGCAGTGTATTTCCTCACAGCTGATAACCACACTTTGTTCTTACTAAATACACTGATGCCTTTTACAGCTAGTTCTTCGGACAGGAAGTTTACAACAATGTACGATAAGCATCTTTCCTACTGCAGCACCTTTTCGTTACTGCAAAATCTACTGACCTATTAAAGGTCGAAGAGAATACATTTAAAATTACAAATTTAAAATGCTCAAATTTGACTCTTTACAACGGTTCTACTTCTTTACAGAAGTAGAGATTTATTAACCAATCACTGCTATTCTCCAGAGACAAAAAAGGATAGCTGTCCAGCTTAGCTTTAACCATCCAAATGCAACAAGTTGGTTTCTTGTTTTGTTTTGTTAAGCGGAGCAGTATTTACCAAGGCGTTTCTGAATCAGGGAATTATCAGTAAGAGCAATGCGCTGCTTGTTGATCTTGCCATAACCACGCTTGTAGATCAACTCATGCACAGACTTCAGATTGGGATAACTGGAATAGTCAAGTAAAAAAAAAAAAAAAANAAACATCATGTTCTAAAAAAAAAAAAAAAAAAAAAAAATTAGTCTTTGCAAGCCACATTACAAGTTAACATCATCAATGAGAGTTCCGTAACAATTTCAGATTATTTCAGCACATCCCAACTGTAAATATGAAAGCAACAGAGAAGCAAATCTTATTCATGCTAAGCTCCCAACACCACTAGTATGAGAATGTAATTGTATGTAGCAAGAACCGCCTTCTAAAGCGCTGCCTTAATCATGTTTTCAATACACAGAAGATAGAAACACATCCTGAACACAAAGGAAACTTCTAAATCTAGTGTAACAAAACCACTGAACGTTTTCAACTGGAATTGCTAAAACTGGCTGTTTCACTCACCCCCATGCAATATAGGGTTCAACAATCCGCAGCATGTTGATAGAAGCTTTGTTGAGTTTTACAAACGTGCCATTGAAAATCTGACGCAGGCGAAGAAGCTGCAACACCTTGCGGACCTTAGGGCTGACACCATTGGTACTAGAGAACACAGGAAAAAAAAAGCCTCAACTATCTACATCCCAGAAAACACTGAGTATCAACTAAAAAAACCACCACAATAGCATTGCTCTCATATGAAACGCATCACTATTTTACCGATTACACAAAGCAAGCCTAATAAATTATTTACTATATATTCCTGTATTAAGTTAAACCAGATCTATTTCCATGAAAAGAATTGAACTAAGTATCATACTGAAACCATTCAGAACTCTTGTGCTTCCAATCACACCTTTCATTGGTTTTCTATAGCACGTTACCAATGGACAGGTAAACATTTCAAATCATGCTTAGTCAAATGTCAGGGAATATTGGCATGTAGTTTTATCGAGATGAAGGTGAAAAAGAACAACTGTCTACACATATTTGTAGCTTGTCATCTTCTTCAGAGGAGAGGGATGGAGCACCTCTCCTACAAAACAGACGGAGAGGGTTGGGGTGGTTCAGACTGGAGAAGAGAAGGCTCCAGGGAGATCTTACAGCAGCTTTTCAGTATCTAAAGGGGGCCTACAGGAAAGATGGGGACTCTTCATGAGGCAGTATAGTGTACTGAAAGAGGGGTAATGGTTTTAAACTGAAAGAGGGGAAATTCAGATTAGATATGAGGAAGAAATTATTTCCTGTGAGAGTGGTTAGACACTGGAGCAGGTTGCCCAGAGTTGCGGATGCCCCATCCCTGAAGTGTTCAAGACCAGGCTGGATGGGGCTTTGGTCTAGTGGAAACTGTCCCTGCCCAGGGCAGGGGGGCTGGAACTAGATGATCTTTAAGGTCCCTTCCAACCCAAACCATTCTATGATTCTTAGAAATCAGGGATTCCTAAAGGCAGTAGACACAACCAGCAAAATGATTTTGCACTACATTAAATAAGCCTCTGGTGGATGTACAACATTACTATCAACAACTTTCCAAGACACCAGTGGAAGGCTTAGTTTTATTTACATATTTAAGCCCCAGACAAGTAACAGGAAAGCCAATTTCAGTGCTTTTGAACACAGAGTTGTCTGCATCTGTATTCAATCTTACCCTCTTATCCTGATCACAAATGCCAGTTTCGGTTCCGCTGGTACGTAGTAATTGCCAGCTTTTCGGGCCATCCTGGCCATACGGATCTCCTGCCTATACATGTGCCTGTACTCCTTGTGGTAAGCTTGGGCTCTTGCATAGATGAGCTTCCTTTGTGCCTTACGGAACTGAAATCAATTTCAAATTAACATTATTTAACGTCTTTTAACACATGAAGATCACCTTCAAATAATGTAGCATATTCTAGAGCTTCCCACAAATAACACAGCTGGCAGGAACATCTGCCAACATTGCGGAGTTTATACTCTCAGTGATATCCTAGAGAATGTGCAAGACTGTTACGCAGCAATGCTGCTTTACCTTGAACAACGTTATCATGCATCAAGCTTACTCCCACAAAAGCCGTAACTTCTCACCTTGTAAAAGGCTAACTTTAATCTTACAGACAACTGTTCACTGTGCTCTTACTCTACCCAGAACTGGTTTGTTATTGCCATCACACGCCAAAAAAAAAAAAGCATGTTTTAGTCCAAAACATTAAAAAAAGACCAATGTGCTAGACCTAAATACTGTACATAAGCAGCAGTAGCTCATATTACAACAGACAAGCAATTCAAACTAAGGAATCATAAAATATTCACCTTTTTTATTGCCAAAATCTTCTTCTGACGTTTGGCTTTCATAGCCGCATAAGCCTGCCGCTTTTTCAGCAGGCTTTCCGGTACCGATGGCACCTTCTTGGCTCTAAATGAAAAGAGAAAAAACCACTCTTTTAGCCAATAGGAAGAAATTGGGTTTTAAAGTTACGCATCACAAACATCAATGCAAACTTCTAACACAATGCGTATGCAGGCCCCACTGCCTCCAGAGTCCACTGAGGCATCTTCCTTGCTCCTACTGTCACCAGGCCTGGATGTGGCCTGACCATATCACCGCTGATGCTAGAAAAAGACACCTGACCGACCTGCTGCAGAACTGCAAACAACCTGGGTATGCAACCCTAAAGACTGAGATCACCTGAACGACAAGACATTTTTACCGTACTTTGCTACGGTCCTATGTGTAATAAAATAAAGTCTGCTTCCAACGCATCTCTTTCTAATTAATAAACGTTTCAAGGCTTGCTTTCAGAAAAAACCTAGCTTGGCAGTATTCTCAAATTTCTTTCACAGGACTTCAAGCTTACTCAGCCCTTAAGCTCTTAAACATAACAAAAATCGCAATACTAGTGTTCATAGAGCCATAATTACCGGGGCGAGCTCCTACCCTGACCGTACCGGGCC
The DNA here is from genome assembly GCA_013400135.1 of Rhinoptilus africanus. Lineage (NCBI taxonomy): Eukaryota > Metazoa > Chordata > Aves > Charadriiformes > Glareolidae > Rhinoptilus > Rhinoptilus africanus. The sequence continues at coordinate 358,831 of VXBO01009521.1, forward strand.
ACGACTCCCTGCTCCAGCCGCACACCTCCCGCCCACCCGGGACACGCTCTGCCGCCCCGGGTCCCGCACCCACAGAGCCGGCGCTCGGGGCCTGCTCTCCCCCCCACCTCGCCCAGGCCCGGCGGGGCACCAGCCGCCGCCTGCGGAAGGGACGGCACCGGCGGCGGCT